>JANHFX010005705.1:0-13367 GCA_027560015.1 Chloroceryle amazona
CAGGTGGCCAAGAAGGCCAGTGGCATCCTGGCCTGGATCAGGAACAGTGTGGCCAGCAGGAGCAGGGAAGTGATTGTCCCACTGTACTTGGGACTGGTGAATACCTCAAGTACTGGGTTCAGTTTTGGGCACTGCAGTATAAGAAAGACATCAGGGTGCTGAAGAGGGTCCAGAGAAAAGTAACAAAGTCGGTGAAGGGTCTTGAGAAGAAGTCTTATGAGGAGCGGCTGAGGGAGCTGGGGTTGTTTAGTCTGAAGAAAAAGAGGTTGAGGGGAGCCCTTATCACGCTCTACAACTACCAGAAGGAAGTTCTCTTCTCACTCCTCAGAAATGACAGGACAAGAGGAAATGCCATCAAGTTGCACCAGGGGAGTTGGTCATTAGGAAAAATTTCTCTACCGAAACAATTATCAAAGACTGGAACAGGCTGCCCAGGGAAGTGGTTGAACCGCTATCCCTGGATGTGTTTAAAAGCCATCTAAGTCTGGCTAAGGGACATGGTGTAGTAGTGGCCCTGGTAGAGTTAGATAACGGCTGGACTTGATGTTCTTAAAGCTCTTTTCCAACCAGTGTGATTCTGTGAATTAAGTGGTTTCAGTGTTGCTCTGCTAGACTGGTTCATTCATACAGGAATCAAGTACCTAGGCACAGTAACTGAGTCTGGAATGCAAAACATCGCAAGCACAGCCATTCTGCATCTTTCACATTCAACAGAAACTGATTTCTTAAAAGAAAATTATTTTCCCACAGGAGCCTTATCCATACGTGTTGTCCTTGTTCACTCCAACTGCCAGGCACCACCACTGTCCATCATGCCAGCTAATAAACTCGGAATGATTTTGCACTAATTCTCCTTAGTGTCACACCAGCTGAGACTTACACAGGGCTCCAGATCATCCATATTCACAAAGTATTTAAGCACATGGTTTATTGTTGGCTGTTTAAGGAGGATGTGGAGGAGGAGGAGTATCTATCTCCTTGGCAAGCAGGTCACTAAATCGTGCTGTACACCTCTGCTGCATTTCCAAGCACTGGCATTTGCTTCCAGTTAGGACAACAAAGATGACTGTATAAGCCTTGCTCCCCTGCTGGAAGTCATTCTACCCACATGAATTAAATGTCTAATTATACATCATAATTTAAAATGAGACAATATTTATTTATACAAATTAAAAGAAGAGTTCACCCTCACTGTAAATGAGTCTTTATATAATACTGAGCAGACTTGAACCACAGCACTTCCTTTTTTTTTTTCCTTTTTCTCCTTTTTTGGGGGGGTTTGGGTCCCTTTTCTTAGAGTCAAACTGAGCTGTTTGTGATAATCGATTTATCCTAACAAACAGCAGTGTAAGAACTTGACATATATATGTAAGACAAATTATAAAATGGGACCTTTGAAAACACAACAGAGGCATCAACGACTGGCTGAAGGGTCATCCCCGTTAATTTTGTTGTTCTGACACCAGAGATCTCCTTGCAGTGCAAAGTAGCAATTATAGGCTATTTAAATTAGACAAGACCAAATTTGTAGCAATAACCCAATAGTCTAAGAGCCAGCTTAACTGAAATTTCAAACCATTGACCTGCCTGCTTTGCAGAAGCATGGGGAAGAGGGTGATGGCTATTCTGACAGAAGCAAAAAAGTTACTGTAAAAGACAACTACACAGCTGTCTTAAAACCCTTTCTGCTTCCCATGTAGAATTACAGGGATCCAAGAAAAAATATGGGATATTTGCTATTATAAACAGAAACCCCACTCTTTTAGAAGAAGCTTTTGCAGTAGCATTAATTCTCTTGAGGAAAGGCATTTATTAGAATTATAGCCAGGTGTGACAAGCCAAATTATGGAACTGAGATGGGGGAGAATAAAAAAATCTTTGGGTAAGGATTCTCCGAGTCCTGCACTGTTAACTTAGAGACCTGAAGAGTGTATCACAAGTGGTTCTCCTGGGTTTCTTTGGAAATAAGCAGACATTGCATATAGCATTTTCAACAATTCAAGGACACTGGAGTTCTTTGGACCAAAGAGTGTGTAGGCTCATTTGGGGTACATTTGAAGTGGGTCTGTTTAGCTTGAAGAAGAGGAGGCTGAGGGGATGTTATCAATGCTTATAAATATCTAAAGGGCAGGTGTCAGAAAGATGGGGCCAGGCTCTTCTCAGTGGTGTCCAGTGACAGGACAAGGGACAATGGCCATAAAATGGAAAACAGGAGGTTCAACTCAACACGACGAAATACTTACTCACTGTGACAATAACAGAGCACTGGAACAGGCTGCCCAGAGAGGTGGTGGAATCTCCATCTCTGGAGACTTTCAAAAGCTGCCTAGACTTGTTCCTGTGTGATCTAGAGTATATGATGCTGCTCTGGCAGGAGCATTAGACTAGATGATCTTTAGAGGTCACTTCCAACCACTACCATGTGAGGTATAAGAATAAAGATTGAGGGAAAACCCAAGAAAGTTATGGCTTCTTTTAGTGAAGCTTTACTAGATTTCTAATTTTGCCATCTAACATTGCATCTAATTTTAAGAATCCAGAAGATAAAACAGATAGGGATATAAATAAGAAAAAAAAAAAGAGAAGAAGGAAACCATATAACCATTACCTGTCTACGTAGGGATAGGGACAAGGTACTTACAATTTTCTTCTTTTAGCCTTTAGCAAAAACATTACTCCCAGAACAGATTTTGTCTTTGGGTATCTTGATATTTGCTCCATAAGTTGAAGCATGGATCTAAGGAGATTCATGCAGGTTTGTGTATTATGAAGTTCTGCTGCAAATCCTCATCCCCTAGAAGACACCGGAAGGGATCTTTCAAAGCCATCAGGTACCAGCAAGGCAAAGGGCACCTACGGCCCAATTCGAGAGTAGTCAAGTGACAGAATTCTGCAGTTGCTCCCTAGACCACACCAGGTCCTCGTGGCTTCATGATTTAGACCCTTTTTCCCCTAACTGCAACTACTTTACATGAAATGGTAACATCTTTCAGGCATTGGCAGGCTGTTTCTATGTCCCCCTAAGCCTTTTCTTCCTCAAGCCCATTGCCATCAGCAGCACCTGACAAGGAACTTCAGCTCCCTTACCATCTTGGTCTCTTCTTGGCTTAATCCCATTTACCCCCTTTGTACTGAGGACCCAAACCAAGATGCAGTTGGAAAAAGGGGCTGTGTTGATAAGTTCGGTTAATATTATTAACTCCATCAGTCTTCCAACTCATTTGGCTTAAGTTATGGAACAAGCTGCCATAGTGACCAGCACTCAGTGGAGCAGGTCACAGACATCACGTGTTAAAACAGAGAATTCTGTAGTTTAATTCATCACATACAACCTTACTACCCAGGACTAAGACCAGATTTGTAATACACAGCTGTTTGTCCAGGAAGAGAGATGTGTAGCAGTGGGTCATGACAGGATCTATTTAAAAAAAAAGGGAGGGAAGGGAAGTAGAAAATTCTTCTGTTTTGATAGTGCTTATTTTAATAAGCCAATGTACAAATGATGAATCCAATTAATTAGCATACATAAGTCTTTTTCACTGACAAGCTTCCTTACTGATTATTTTACGTGTGACATTCATATCAATGAGCAAGTTGGAAGCTCTCCATCAAGGAAATTCCATCAAAGAGATGAGCTGGAAGCTCTTTTATTATAGGAGTCCAGTAATCATTTGATATATCAATCTTGTCACACCACACTATTCACAGCAGCATTTCTATCTGAAGTATTAATGTACTTTCCTGGTTTTGATTGTTATTGGGTAATCTTAAGAGCATTCCTCTGCATTTCATTTGTGAGAGACAATATAGAACACTTTGCTCCTGTTATTTTTTATTTTCCTTGCTTTTCAGTTGTCACAAACTGTCAAGTGGCTCAGTGCTTTCATGGCTCCAAAGAGCACTTGGATTTCTGGATCTAGCATTTCCAAACTCCTGCATCACTGATTTCAATTACAGGTGGGAAGAAATGCCATTTTGATCCCAGACCAAGCTTCTCATTTGGAAAGCACGTGTGGAAGAACCACCAACACTCAGTTACAGCATTTCCCATTTTAAGATTTAAAAACACCTCACAAAAGAAAAACAAACAAACAAACAAACAAAACAAAACAAAACAAAACCAAAACCAAAACCAACCAAACAAAAAAAAACAACCAAACAAAAAAACCACATTTATTATTCCTGTAAGGGAAACTGCATAGCCTGTTTTCTACCTACACATAGGCATAGATGTGACTGTAGAGGAGAGAAGACTAACTTCTTGTTATCTTTAGGCAGGCATTAGTCTGCTCTGGCTAGGGATTTAATCCTTCCAAAGTTTGGAGACATTCAGGCTAGGCTGATTCTGGTCATCTGTGCCAGAAATACTCCCATTTCTGCAGAGTCTCCTTTTGCTCCGCTGTGTCCTGTAGGAAGTTAACTAACAAGGCAAGGTACCATGGCGTGGTACAAGGTGCTGAATTATTTAGAAATATTTTGAATTCAGGATATTCACTTCAGCAATAAGCAGCGTAAGCCATACCCAGCAAAACCTGCAAACTGTTGTTTGAAGTGGTTTCACTTTTACAACCACTTCAGCAGCATAGCAGAATCAGGACTTTCTTAAGCAAGTGGGAGAAGGAGAGATCCTCTATGAAAGAAAATATTCTCACTCTCTTCAAAACTCAAGCATGAGTGAAATGGAAAAAAAGACAAGTATTTAAATTAAGTTTTTGATATTTATAATGTATTTGGAAGAGTAGACTTAAAAGGTAGCATTAGCTGATAAAGGGGGTAAGCTGACATTACATTTTTGGATTTATAACAGCTTTTGAAAATTCAAGCTTAGAGGGATCAGAAAGGAAAAACAACAAAGTGCATCAAGAAGATGGGTCAATTAAAAAAACAAAAACACAAGAGCTTTATGGAATTAGTGAAGGCAGCCACACACAGTTCCCTTTTTGGAAGCACTTCAATACTTTAAATTAGATTAGGGTCAGTCCTAATTGTTTCAAGCACAAAGATGTGTGGTATTTATTTGCTGGGTACCTTCTTTTCTGAGTGATTAGCTTTATGAAGATTAGCTGCCAGTAATTTCTGCAATGGCTAATGTAAGGTAATTATCCCCCAGCATGCTGCAGTTAGCACTGCCCAGGAGAAGAGTTTCCTTGTCTCAGCTCAGAGAAAGATTATAGATAGAAGCCATTACAGACAAAGAAGAAGAAAGTTTTCAGAGTTACTCCAAAAAAGTTCCTGAAAAATATGATTCAGCTATTTTCAAAATCTACTTTATAAATAGAATATGAAGAAGATTGGTGTGGCCTGAGCTATGCTAAAAAGGCAGTACAAAGTCCTTCCAGAAAGGGCTCCTGAAAATTAGTGTGGCCTCTCTCACACTTTGCATTCTTTGTGGTATTACGTCCAAACTTCTTGTGGTTTTCAAAGAGCAGGGATGCATCCAATCAGAAAACTGCACTTTTAAGGAGTGCTTACAGTATGATTTAGAAAAGTTTCTTCTGAAAGCAGTCTCAAGAAAAAACAGCCTAGAGCTAGAAATATGCTAACTAGGGCAGTTGACAGTGACTCTAATCATAAAGCCCTAAGAAAGGCAAGTGGGAAAAATTATGTCTTTACACAGAACTGTATGATACCCTAGTTCCCAGTTTCATAAGGTAAGGAAGAAGTAAACAGGAGCTGAGAGGAAGAAGCTCCCCTGATGCTAAAGCAAGGGCCAAATGCAAAGACCAGCTCCATTAGATAGCTCTAAATACCACTTAATGATAATGGGAACATCGAACATGGAATTATAATGGGAACCCTATAAATTCTTCAAGGCAGGTGACTGCTGGAGAAGTCAAAGAAGCTGAGCAGCTATCATGCTAATCAGCTAAGCATCCTCAGCCAATAATTACATTTGTTATGTTAACTATGCTGTTAATGTATTTTCCACTTTGTTTCTCTAAAGGATGTCCTAGCATTTAAACAAAAGATTTTTGATAAATCTCCCCAGTGAAGCTGAGGGTTTGGCTACCCTTAAAACTGTAATTCTCATGTTGTTGTGCATGCCATGAAAACTCAAGGTACCCAAAAGCTCATTCCCTGTGAGTGGTTAATACAGGTATTTGCATCAGAGCAGTACTTTTCATGAACTAAGCCTACCCTGTCATTCAGCAAGACAACGACTGAGGTATGAAAACAAGCAAATACACAAGAAGCTCAGCCTAGCATTTTGCACCGATGTGTATTCCAACTAGTAGTCATGTTCTGAAGAAAGTCAGAATCTCTGACTTCAAAGGATGCGTGAATTACTGAATTACAACAGTCAAGTAGCCACCCAATTCGTATCAAATTTGCCTTTCACCCAGAGGTACCTGTAGTCAGTGCTTAGCATATATTTAGAAGAATAGCTTACAAAAATAGTCCATTTAAACACATGAAGTTAAACATATTCACCACTCTGAAGAGGAATGAAGCTATGGTTCTGCTGTTACGCTGTCTCCTGGTCATCACCTTACACTAGAGAGAAAGCCTTCTCATATGTTCTTAGAGAAAACTTTTTGCATACATTTAATCTCAATCCTTATTTTATTATGCACAGAAGTTTGGGGTTTTCTTACATAAAACCCATCATATGATACATGGCAACATGCAGTGACTCAGTTAATGAGTAGGTGGGAATATGTGTCAGGTAAAATTTGCTAATGGAAAAATTAATGAGAGTATCAAACAAAATACCTGTTAGCATTAGGAAGGAATGAAATATGTTTTCAATTATTACTAAAAAAACAAAACAACACCACAAGTGACGTATTTAAATGTGAGATGGTGAGTGAAAAAGGGAGAATTAAAAATGACTTCACCATAGAAAGATACTATGCCATTGATACACAAGAATATTGTGGTTGCCTTAAGCTATACCCAGCTACAAGTCTTTGGGATGCTATAAATAAGGTTTGTCAAAGTTCTTGGATTGGAAGATAAAAAAGAACAGTTTCTAATCTCAGGAAAAACCATGTTTAAACATTATAATTACCGAGACCAGCTATTTTAATATTGTGTTAATTTTAATGACCTTATTCATCAAAAGACTTACGAAAAGGATGACTAAACCCTAAATGGAGATAGTAAAATATATTCTGGTTAAACAACAAAGGATTTCAGGGATTCATGGCTCATTTTTAAAACTCAAGATACAAAGTAAGCTGACTCATAACTCTGTAACATTAGAAATCTAGGGAGATACTAAAAATTGTTAAACAATGTTAGGGAGAGCAAAGGATTTAATTGAACTAGAGTGTAATCCTTTTAAGGAGTTTCAAAGCTAGATCAGTGGTACTACACTGGGTGATCTGATTGGTTTCCTTTACTACCTCTCTTCCCTTTTTTGAATTCTAATATCACTACATTAAACATTAAATATCCACATGCCAAATTCTTGCCAAGAATCTTATTATCTCACTCCTCAAATGTTGCAATATCTTCTTCTCTGGCCTACTCATACCTACTCAGATGACTGCTGCAAAACCAGGTCACTTACCAGTAATTAGATCACAAGAAGCCATAATGGATAGGAACACACACACAAAATAGCTTTTCTTCTTAGTGTGAATATATACTCACTCTTGGAAGGTTAGTTTGAGGATGTCATACCATATTTGCCATTTGTAGTCTACCTGCTTGACAAAGATGAGCTAATTCTTCATCATCTTTAGGAATGCAAGGAGGTATTTTCCACATCTGACTACAAGCAAATCCACAATAGATTGAACACCAGCTCCAGAGCTTGCTGACAAATGAGATGGCACATACTGTCACTGAGTGCCTGACAGATAAATTCACACACATTTTTAAGCCTGCAGAGGAAGATGCAATTTTCCCAAGCAGACAAGGCAAGGGTGATTACCAGTCAGAGGGGTGATCACATATTAAGAATAGCATAACTTAAAATATATACCTTTATGAGAAGTGACTTTTCTCTTCTGCAATTATGACTTTTAAAAGAAAGGAAAAAAAAAAGTGAAAGAACAAAATACTCACAAGGAAAAGAAAATAATACTGAGCACTTGAAGAGTCAGTGTTGACCTATAATAGAGTAGAAAGAAAAGAAATTAAAATTATGGACTGCAAAACTTTCTCCACCTTTTCCATTTGTTGTTTTGTTTTGTTTTTTTTCTGTTCTGCAGCTTACAAGGTCATTCGCAGCCTCTTATCTGTATCATTCTATACTGACAGGTCAAGCAACCATGATGCTCACCCAAATCTCACTTATTATACTTTCAAATAAATGACTTTTGTTTCTCTGAAGTTGTCTTCACACTTAGAAAACTCTACTCATGAACACCTACAGTTCTGATACTCCTTTAAACTTCCCCAAACTGCTCCCTCCCATGGTACTTAGAAATAACCTGGAAATAGTTATGCTTCTTACAGCTAGAAAAACTTATGCCTAAGAAAATGAGTGTTACTGGTGATTCCATGTGAACAACCTCTGCCTGTATTGCATGACAGATGGGGAGCAGAAGCCAGCCCTAGCCAGAAGGACCATGGTTATGTTACCTAGGAGCTGAGTGTCTCAGCGGGACTGATGAGTTTGGGATTACACCACCAAACATGGTCTCTGGGTTGGAGCTGACAGCAGACAGCTGGGCTCTGTCTGGAGAAGACCAACACCACACATTCTGTTCAAGTTGAGACAGATCAGGCAGAAATAGTTACATTTAAAATAGACAGGTAAGAACAAATGCTAAATTCTACTCAGTTATTTTTATTGACAGAAATGGAAATATGCAAAACCAATATCTTATAATATTGATACATAAAATACTAGCTTCTCATTCAAATATTGAGCAAAAGATTCTCTTCTCATCTTTTGGATTTCTTACCTACAATGCAGGTGTTACAGGTCTGCACTTAGAAGGAAAGTTCACGCTGGTGTTATTTATTGGTATCTATACCTGTGATCAAGAGTATGATTTGGAGATAAGATCTTTTTCCTTTTTTATCCTGGAGATGCAAAATGCCATCATTAAATTAAAAACAAATACTCCTATTGGGTTTTTTAAAACACCACCAGCAATATTTATTTACACTCTCATAGTGCAGTAGGGCAGGTGAGCTCTCATTAGCTTTTCATGTTGATCTTCTCTGTGTTCTCTATAATTTAAGCCCTACAAGCTACATCCACACATAGATGCCTCGCTCCACCAGCCAGATCCATAGGAGAGCTTCTTGGCACCTTTCTGTGAGAAGTCAAACACAAATGTGGTTCTGTTAAATGTTTGCTAACTGTGTATAAACATCCCTTTCAAGTTGTGAGATAACAGAGAACAGAAATCCCTGCAGAGCACGGATTGCAAAGGCAGCCTGATGAAGAGACTTGCTGGCCCCAAAATCTGGGGGAAGTTTTATGACAATTAGTGGAAATGTGGAATGATGAAGATAAAAAGCCAGATGGAGAGCTCCCTTTTTTCCTGTAGTTGTTGCACAGGATCATGAAATTAAAATCATCAAGTCAGAAAGATCCTGCACAGATTTCCAGACATACTGCCTGTTCTGGCTAACTGTGTCAGCCTGGAGCAGCTGATTAGCATAATGAATCTCAACTTCTGATTACCCAAAGGAAGGAGATCTTCCTGGATGCAGAGGTGAAATATAATGATCAAGACTTCAAGAAGCTAATATTCAGTAGCTAGTAAGGAAGAGTATTTCAGAGTCCTATTTGCTTGTCTTTTGCAAAGGACTGAGGGGAATTAGGAAAGCAGAATGCATTAAGCCCAGTTCTTCGCTGAGGGCAAGGTGTTGTAAAGTATTGAATGTTGATTCATTAATGACAAGAGAACTGTGCTAGTACTCCGTACTTCAGTACTGTAGTATTATTACCAACTCTTTGTAGTACAACACCACTCAGTGGTCTCAAATCCAATGTGGGTCCTTGTTCTGCCCAGAAATCAGAGAGAAGTCCTTGCAGAGACTTAAAGATAAAAAAGCCAGGAGATGAGGAGAGGTTAAAACACTGAGCTTTTGCCACCATGTTAGTCAGAGAACTGCAGCTGGACTCCGAATGTCTTATAGCCCGGAAAAAATGTGTCCCAAGAAGTCAGTCTTTTCTGCAGGTGTACATCACAAGAGGCCCTGTCTTACATTCTTAAAAGACATTTTCCTTGATTTTACTAACTGGTTTATATTGCTGTTTCACATCTGGCCTCAGATCTAACCTAATCCTATTCTAAGTAAGGCAACCAAAGGCACAGACTTGTAAGTATCTGGAAAAGAAACCCAGCAACTCCCCAAAAGGAGGATTGAGTAATTGTGAAAATGTTCCAGATGCCAAGACACTGAAAAAAAAAAATTTTAAAGCTCCAGATAAGCAGTTAATGGACTTTTTTACTGACAATCTGAGTCACGTGTTTGGCTGTCAATTATAAATCAGGAAAGCTTCAGCAGCTGCAATGGCTGAGAATCCAACTTAAACCTTTTACCGTTTTCTACTGTCTTGGGAAGAGAAGGATGGTTACATAAGACATAATGACAGTCTAAGGGTTTTTTTAATGATTAGTTATAAATATTTCTCAAGAAAACATTGTCATGAATTTTAATCGAGTGAAAGCTGCATTAACGAAAACCTGTTTGTTCTCAGGATGGGCACTGATGATGAAACTTTTGCATATTCCCATCACTGCTCCTCATCTCTCATCTGCAAAGAGAAACTACAGGATTTTCACTTAGAAGTCTCTGCTCTTTCAATCCTTTGTTCTCAGTGTCAGGACTGAAATTGCAGTTGTGTTGCCATCATAAACCAACGTGTGGTCAAGGCCAAGAAATCCCAACCTGTTACACTCCACTCTGAGTCCAGATCACAGAGGAAAAGCTGCATTTGAGTAGTCTTCGAATATACTAGCTAGCTTTAAAGAAAGAAGTCCTCATGTTCTTGGTTCCCACAGACCTTTACAACAGGCTTCTCAAAGAGTTTTGCCTTTTTTTGCCACTTATAAAAGCCTTTTAAACTGTTGATAAAATTTCGTCTTTGGGCGTGAAACTTTAGACAATGAAAATGAGGTTTTATTCCACTGGAATGTACAACAAAGGAAAAAGATAAATGAGAATCCAGCAGTGGATTTACTATTGAGCAGCAAGTTCTCTCACCTCCAGTGCAACCCATAACACACAAAATAGTCACACATAACGGTTTGGTGTTGCCTTGTCCTGTTCCTGCACAGACCAGGCCATTGTCCCAGCCTGGAGACAAGCTGAAAAGACATTTGGCCAAAATTCAAATACAAGTATTCTCTCGAGACATGCAGAACAGATGTACATTTTTTCAGGTGCAAAAAACTCCAGTGACTGCAGTGATGCCCGACTGAGTGCCCCAGAGCAGATGGAATATGGCACACTTCCTCAAACTAAAACCCAGCTACTCTGCACTGGGGGAAGGTACTGGCAGCACAAAAGAACACATCACACTGCCATAAAAACTGCTAGCACATCTCAGAAGTTTGCTAAAACATTGGAATATTCTCTTTAAACCAAGTTTCCTAAAACTTTTGCCGCTTCCTGATGGAATGCACTAACAGCTTGATCTACAATTTGGCAGAATCATAAAGAAACTTAAAAATGTAATATACTTCAGAGTCCAATGTCCAGGGATTCAACAGGCACAGCTGTTTCATTAATACTAGATTCGCTGCCAGCTCTCAATCTATCTCCTGTTACTCAGGATGCTACTGACTTCTCTCTAAATGTTAACTCTACGAAAAAATAATTGCCTTATAATGGCTCTTTGCAATGCTCTTGACCAAAAAAGAGGCTGTCCTTCCAGAGGCACAGCTAGCTTTCTGCTCCCAAAGAAGACAGCACATTTTGATCACCACGAGTTTCATTTCAGGAGAGGTCCTGCAATTGATGCAGACCACAAAAGCAGTTCTGTGGCAAAGGGATCAGAGTAAGGAATGTAATTGGGAAATAAGTGAAATCAAGAGGCATGAAATTTCCAAAAGAGCCCCACTTTGTCTTTGGGAGACAAGGCATCCTGTTGCTCAGGACGTAGCTTGGAAAGGTATTCGGAGACAGCTGTCTTGTCCTTAAGCTGGAAGGTTTGCATGCTTTCAAACACCTGCATAACTCCTTGCACACAATTTAGTTGTTCTGTGCAGCAAAGGATCTGCCTGACTTTGACTATGACGCTGAATGAAAGGGAGACATGTGTGGGAAGAAGGAGAGAGTCATGTTGTCATGTGTGGCCAGGGGCTGGTTGAGTTTTGAAAGTCTCACAACACTGTACCATTTTTCATGTTAAATGGAGCTGCTTTATTTTAGACCCTCCGAAGACCTAGAAACAGAATTAGACATTTCTCTAGGCTAATGTACTAACCTTTGAAGTATTAGCTTTCTGAAGTCAAGCACTAGCTACTTTCCTACAGCTGAAATGAGTATGCCTTTAGGTTCATCCAGAGCTAGATGTCCAACAAATTCACTGCTGTCAGTCAAGCATGAGCCATACACAGCCCTTGGCTTCTAGAGGAAATAAACTCTCTTGCAATTCCCAAGGAAAACCAAGAGGCCAGATAGCAAATCACACAACTAGCCCTATTAACTGCAAGGAGGACACCCCTTCTAGGCTTCCCATTCCACGAGCTAAGCACTGCTTTCTTGGCCCCAGCTTGTCCCACAGTGAGGTTAGGTATAGGAGGGACCAATCAGCAGGTTTTTCTAAGCATGTAATTACTTTTCACAATGCTTATTTTAAATGGAGAGAACTATTTATGCCATGTACACACTGGTACTTAGCTGGCCCACAGAAAGATCTGCATGGAAAACGAGATCTGCTAAGATTAGGCAGCATTGTAGTAAGAGAAAACTTGTGCTGTTCACATGAATTTGACTTAAATTTTTCAGAAGACAGTTCACCTTTATCCCTTCTGTCCCGATGAGGCACCAGAGCACTACAGGAAATACCCTCTTCCATGCCAGCAAAGCAATTCCATTTTTAAAAGCCAGAATACTTTGGCTAATTAGAGCAGCTCAGATACTTTGATCAGAGATAAATTAATGCTTTGTATGAGATTCTGCTCTTAGATAACTTATTTTGCTAAATTCCCTCACTAATGCTTTCCAATTTCCCATGGGAGTGGAGGGGGGAATATGAAAGGAATATTTTTAATCAACTTGCTGTAAATTTAAAACAGTTTGCTAAATGTTTGCTTGTCTTTATAAGAATATATTATGATTTTGTCTCATTAACACCTTGGTTTATTTCGAACATGATTTCACAGAATCACAGAATCACAGAATGGCTTGAGTTCAAAGTTCCCTCTAGTTCCAGGCCCCCTGCCATGGACAGGGACACCTCCCACCAGACCAAGTTGCTATGAAACCATTGCCTGGTCTATAGA
>JANHFX010005705.1:13467-28434 GCA_027560015.1 Chloroceryle amazona
GTTCCAGGCCCCCTGCCATGGACAGGGACACCTCCCACCAGACCAAGTTGCTATGAAACCATTGCCTGGTCTATAGAGCAGGAGATCCACAATGACCTTGATGGTTTATGTCACCTTCTACATTTGTTATTTTCTCACTGAAGTGGTGAAGGTAGGGACCACAGCTCTGTAGCAAGCATTACAATATTAGTAGTCATCCCCTGTATTAGTCAATACTCACACTCCAGCTACATTTCACATAGGAGTAATTCGATTCAGTTTAGTGGGACAATTTTGTTTGTAAGGAAGCCTGCTAGCCGTGTAAGTTTATAGGCATCTTCAGCTTTCATATGCTCTGCATTTCAATGTGCTTGCTCATTTTCCCAAGCCTTTTTCTCTATTTGTACTGTGCGGTTATAAAAGTCAGGGCCTGCACGTGAAATGATTTAGGGAAGGCCGAGTGAGGAATTTGATGGCAGAGAAAGAAGTAAATTAAATTAACCTTACTCCAATCTGTCTTGGATCATATTTATATAGTGGCATCTTCTGAGATAACAAAAAAAAGTAAAGAAAATACAGAAAATACACGTGACTGGTTATAAATTTAGCAAAAAGCCTAAAAATTGGAAGTTTGATGAACATTCCTTGTTCCCATCTGCGTGCTTACCCAATTGTGACTCTGTCAGAGCATCTTGGTTCAGATTTCTGCCATTATTTACATCAATCAACTCTCACTAAATACCAAGAAAAATACTGTCTTAGAACAATGATATGGTAACACTATTTTAAAAATGAGAACTTAAAGTCAAAAAGATTCAGGTAAACGCATAAAGCCTACAGGAATTCCCTGGGAGAGCTTCAGACAGTACACCAGCTCCTTACAGATCCCAGATCCAGCTACACAAAATTAATTTGTTATTGTTCAGAAAAAGGAGGTTTTCCATCTGGAATCTTAGACTTTGGTACTTGTTTGACATACACGATGGCAGAAATAGTTAACAGAGATATGACACTAGTGTAATGGGTACCAGCATGAGAGAGACTTTGATACAGAAGACAACTGACATGTAAAGAAAAATTATAGTTGAAACATCTATGTAAGACTTGCAGTTTAACAGTTACTGACATCACACAATTATCTCAAGCAGTGGCTAATAGGCTGGAGTATGAGACAGGAAGGAGTACGAGCAGAGACCCAACTCCCATCTCCCAACAGATGGTTAAGATCTGTTAGGAATCCAGAGCCATTTTCATCACTGTGTCTAGCAGACTGCCGTTATTCACATGCTATAAAATCTGCAATGTGGTTTTCCTCACAGGTCCTATTTCTTCACTGCAACATCAAAACCATAAAGTATCTTGTTTGGGTTTTCTTCTAGCCCTGGGACCCCTGTGTTTTCTTAACCTGGTGTATTAACACACAGGAAGGACCCGTTAGATTTTCCCTCAGAGATGAAGGTTTAATCTCACTATGACACACAGTGTATATTACTATACAGTGGAGCAGAGCAGAGAGGCTACACAGCAGGGATGCAACAAGTCAGAAAAGTCACTATGTTGTAAGTAAATCAACCACCAACACACTCAGCTATTATTGGCACAGGATTTAATAAAGCAGCTTGCTATAATTGTCATTGTCATGCCTTTAGCACCAAGAAGTTTACCTTGACTAAACTAGGCAAAAAATGTGTTTTCTGAGGTTAAAACTACAGACTGAGAGAGTCACAGACTGGCTGAAGTTGGCAGTGTCCTCTGGAAGCTAATGCAATCCAATCCACCTACTCAAGCAGGGCCACTTAGAGCCAGTTGTCCAGGATCCTGTCCAGATCCTGTCCAGCTTTTGAATATCTGCAAGGAGGAAGATTCCACAACCTTACTGGGCAACTTGCATCAGTTCCTAGTCACCCCCACTGTAAACAAGCGTTTTCTTATGTTGATCATTAAAGGTTCCTTCCAAACCATGATTCCATGATGTTCAGACAGAATGTCCCGTGTTTCAGTTTGTGCCCATTGTCTGTGATCCTGTTACAGGGCACAACTAAGAAGAATCATAGAATCATCGAGGTTGGAAAAGACCTTTAAGACCATCGGGTCCAATCATTAACCCTACTCTACCAAATCCACCACCAAGTTGTATCACCAAGCACCACATCTCTACGGCTTTTAAACCCATCCAGGGATGGTAACTCAACCAGCTCCCTGGGCAGCCTGTTCCAATACCTGACAACCATTTCAGTGAAAAAGTTTTTCCTAATCTCCAGTTTAAATCTCCCCTGGTGCAGCTTGAGGCCATTCTCTCTTGGTTTATCACTAGTTACTTGTGAGAAGAGACCAGCACATACTTCTCTCCAGCCTGGCTCCATCCTGTATGTCCTCTCCCTTCAGATATCTAGATACATTGATAAGATCCCCCTAAACCTTCTTTTCTCTAGGCTAAACAGCCCCAGCTCTCTCAGCCTTTCATCACAGGGAAAATGCTGCAGTCCTGTCATCACCTTTGTAGCCCTTTGATGAACTCTCTCCAGCATCTCCATGTCCCTCTTGTAGTGGGGAGCTCCAGGTGTGGCCCAGATCATGTAGGACATCTAGATGATTCATAGTAAATATAAGAAAAGTCCATGAATGTTAAGACTTACAATTCTTGTAGTTCATGGCAGGCATTCCTAAAGAACTATGGAAGTACTGGCTCCATCATGGCATATTTGGGTTCATATCTCAGCCTCCCAGATTCAGTGCTGTCCAGCAGCAGCTTTGCAATATCTAACTCACACGAACACCACTAGCTATTCCACACACTCACACCTGGCACTTTCTCCATGATGACTCCTCACCAAGCACCCCACTGTCTGTTAGCCTGTGTTTACTGATCTTGTGGGCTTTGAACAGCAGTGATTCAACTAAAATTCACAATTTTCAGTATGGCTTATAACACTAGAGATTTCAAGTCCTGGGTGCTTGCTGTTTAAGCTGTAGTTAAACATACTTGACAGGCTATAGCACAGCTGTAGTTTCTGGCAGTGCCCAGCAAAGCAAGAAGCTGATGCAAAAGTCATTTTCTTCCATTCTGTCAGCCACACTAATCATGACTTTCCATTTGTGCCACAGGCTGCTTTCCAAAGGCAACTCTGACACAACAACAAGAAGACACCCTGCACAGAGCTCCCTGGAGCCCAGCCACTGCACAAAAGCTGGAACGTAGACAAAGTAGGGTGCTCTGTATTAACTACAATGATTCAAATCCAGGTCACGTCCAGAACACAGGAACAACTTTTTCTCTGGTTTCAAGTAAAACATAAGCATGGAATAGTAGTAAATCATTCAGGTCACCTATAAAGTTATTGCATATACATATCCTACCCACAAACTACAAATAAAGAGGAAAGTGCATGTGCACGTAAAGAGATGATTGTATTTAATGAACAACAATAGGTTCAGTAAAGCATATTATACATTACAGCCATCACTGGGATTTGCCTGTAAATCGTGACAGGCTGGTCTCAATTTGAAACCTGAATCAATGTTGTCAGTTGTGTGCATCATGCATATAAAAGAACCTTATATTGTGTTTACCTCCCTGGTGGATTAACATTGGGATCATTTAAGAAAACTTTGAGCCATACATAAGAGAGAACATTTCAAGCTTTAAGGATTCTCATGAATAAAATCCTTGCCATTAGGAAATGGGTGGTGCCCAGCTAGACCTACTCTTTACGAACTGGGAAGGGCTGGTGGAAGTGGTGGTTGGAGGTCGTCTGGGCACGGTGACCATGATGTGCTCTCTAGCCTGTCTTGTTGGATAGCAGCACAGCCTTCTGGTGTGTCAGCCACCCCTGCCAACCCACAGGATGTGCACAGATTATTAGTTCTGCATCTCAATTAATAATTTTCTATTTGGCATTTTATTTCTGAAATCCAGATTGATTGAATTCTTTCTCAGTTACCTTCTCAAAAATAATACCTCAAGTTCACCTAATTTATCCCTGGTAAAGGAACAACATGTCATATTCCACTTCCCATTAACTTTATTATTTATTTGTTCTTGTTAAAAACCATTCTGAACAGATGCATTTTACTGAGAGTAAAGAGCTAACAATGTCTGGGCTCACTTTCCTCCACTCCTGATTTTTTCAGACCTTCAGCTTTTGTAACCCCCAGTCTACCCTTTCTACATTTTAGTTTTAATATAAACAGATTTTAACTAGGGGTTTCCTGGTCTATTGTATCTTACACAATAAACAATTCAATAATATCCTCATTAATAACCAAAAGCACATCCAAAATAGAAAGTTTCTCACAGATTCAGTGATTGCTTCATGAAGAAATGTGTCACCTGTCCCACTCCAGAATACCTAGATGCTATTATTGATAGCAAAATTTGTTCTTTAATCTACATATAGGAAATCAGAGTTTTCCCTAAAGGACAAAAATCTCAGTAGCATACATCAATTTTTGGTCTAAATAAAAATACAAAAGGATCAATGCTATTAAACAATCGTGCCTCTGAAAAGAAAATGATCAGAAATACAGAAGGAAATGTCCCAGAATACTTCTGTGGGAATAATGATTTTTCAGTTGTGGTCTCTTCTCATGTTGAGTGAGCAAAATAGACTCGTTTTACTAGCTCTGGTAGGCCGTAAAATAGGATGAGAGTTTGATATTAGCTCTATAAATCCTGCTATCATGAGCTATCTGGTTATAAACAGAGGTGGTTTGGGTTTTATTCCTAGCCTTCAGAGTGTGTATATGTGTTTAACCAGATCTAACTACTCAAGGAGGGGAGAGAGATTTTGAATAAATACAGGATTTTTATTCTAGCCATGAGAATTAGAAACTATGCCAGGCAACTGAGGTATAAAAGTACTGGGCGTCATTTCTCAATAGACTGAACTTATTTTCCCCTCCTTTCATACGCAATTTCCCTTCAATCTGTGATTGTCAGGGGCCATTTGTGATGCTAGTAAAGAAAACAGTACAATCCAGCTGCATGAAGTGGATGTAAAGCCTGGAGAATATAGCTGAACTATTGCCACCACTAAATATGGCCTTGCCACATATATGATTGCAGGGAACAGATCTGATAAATGTCTCTGACAATGGAGAATGAATGCTGTTTTGAAATAAAGCTGCTCCTAAAATCCACATTGTCTTGAAGAATTGAAATGTTTTTAGATATAGGAACAAAAGAAGAACGTAAAAATAACAGGAATAAGTAATGAGGTTGAACATCAGGGGCTGGGAGTGGGGCAGGGGCCTACAAAACAGCTACATCATTCATGTTATCTCATGCAACACAACTCATGACATCCAGCTTTAATTTATTAGGTAGGTTCTTAGCTATTTAGAACAGTTTACTCATTCTTGGGAAGCCATACTATCGGAGAAAAAAAATGTTCAGATACAGAGACTGTATCTGACTCCTGTCAGAATGCTGCTAACACCCCCCTGTTTCCCAGAGATTATACAGCTGAACTTTAAATAACAGAGGAACTGCCCATGTGATGTGCTGGTCTAACATCATCTCTCCAACTATTTTTTACACACCATACAGGCATGGAGCACTAACGTGGCTAGAAACAACTTCACTAACTCAGCCTATATAATTCATTAGTATTCTCTGGCCATTTTTGCTCTTCCTTGCAACTATATTTCTTTGAAAACTCTCTAAGTTGCTTTTTGTTTCCAGGAATATCTGAAGAAACCCATACCCAATGAAGAGGATAATTCTGACATAGCCAAATTTTAGGATTTACGGTAAAAATAACGTAAAATTTCAAAAGCAAACAGCATGGAGACCAGTCCCCCAGATGACACATTTAAGTGCTCAAATGCATCAGCAAAAGCAAACAGTTTGTAAACAAAATTCCTAAACTGCCTGAATAAGAGCAAAAAACTCATTGTATGATAACTGCATTTTTTTTTTTTTAATTAAGGGCAGAACTGTAATGAGTAATGACTGAACTAATATTTATTCCTATTGAACTATGGTTTTCCTGATGTGAGAAAGATGTCCTTTTTCAAGCATAGAAACTCCATTTCAGAAACCTGACATTTTAAGCAGCTAACTCTCCCTAAGTACTAGTCCAAGGACTGCCCTGTGATCCAAAATGAAAAGACAAACAGGCTTCAAATTGAGACCTTTAACTTAAACACACATTCCTCATATCATGGGGGGAAATAATGAAAATGGGCAATCAGGAATTTTCCTTTACAGAGATTTTTCTTCAAGAGATTTTTTTACTTTTTAGAAACTGCAAATTACTCACCATTTCTTTGCAGCTACAATGGGAGCTACCATTCTAAGATGCTTTCACTCCTGTTAAGGTACTTGTGTTGAACTGTCCTGAAATGTTTCCTCTTCACACAGTAATAAACTGAACCTCCCCAGTTGTGGCTCATTGGGTTACAGGAATAGTGGTACTAAAAGCTTACACTTTCAAATGTAAATATTGCTGTCCCAAGACAACTGTCAAGATTTGAAAAAGCCATGGAGACTGATAATGGATTGCTAAATATGCATCATAAATCTTTAAAATCCACTGATCCCTAGGATTACTGGTAGGCATTTGGCTAAACAAATTCTCATTTCTAAAAGGCTTTAACAGAGCTGACCAGACTCTTTCCTGCACGTTCTGCCAAAGGAACTACAGAAAGATTTATGGGGAAGAAGGTGTATGGGGAAAAGATTGGACAGGAAAGATTTATTGGGAAAAGACTAGACTGGAAATTAGGGCACTATTTTAGAATAAGCTCACCCTGAGATCTCAGCAATAGCCCTTAAAGCACGATCACTCTTCCTCATGCTTTGCTGGAAGTGCACAGCTGCTGGCTGCAGAAAGCCTGTGAATCCATCCATGATTGCTGTTCTTTTTTGAAAGCAGTAAACACATCCTTTGAAAAACAAGTCCTAAATACTTGAATTTAAGGATAGAGAATTATGAGTTTTACCAATTCACTGTAAATGGTTCTTAATCGAACACACTGACCTGCTTCAGATTTGTGCATTTGGATTTTTTTTTTTTCCTCTTAGTTAATCTCAAGGTACAGGGAGAGCTTCTGGACACACAAAGGAAGTGTGGTTTTTTCTACTAAAGAGCTTATAAGCAGTACTGCAATTCTCATTGTAAAACTTCAACAGAAGGACTTACAGCACCACTTGTCTTGGTCTTCTATGTCCTTTGCACTCTGTTCTCAGTTAGACAGGGCACAGGGAAAACGAGACCCTGAATAGGAGAAGTTACAGAAGAAAGACAACGAACCAAAGCAATCAAAAGAATTTATGACCCTAGAGCATGAGCATAAAGGCCTTCTGGTTTTGAACTGGAGTTTCCTATACCATAAAACAACTGTAAAGTGTTTCTCTTTAAAGAAAGATAAATATCTTCCTCTGCCCTTTCAAAACTTGAAGTTTTGATCATATTACAAAGTACATGACCTGTAACATTAGATGAGAAAGCAAATTCATCTTGTCCCAAGGGAATTACAGAGAGCTGACTCTACCTTTAAATCCCAAACACAATTCTGCATACAAATTTCCCTCTGAAGAGATTAAGAGATGTAGCATATATGACAAATAGTAATAACTTTGTTCAATGTGCTACCAGAGGATGCCAAGATAATGAAGATTTTGGAGACACAAATAAAATAGAATTTGTTCCTGCAAATTACTGACCTGCTATCAAGTAGCACTTGAGGGACTGGGAAAGAGGTGAAGCAAAGACCTAAATAGGGCAACAACATCTAGTTTTAAGGCTCAATCTCTAACATTCCCACTAGGTTGTACTAGGAATCAGGCCAAGTCTTTAGAATAAAACTGAATCTTGTAAAAGGATATGCAAAAGGCATCTGAATGTCACAGTTTCTATCAACCTCCAGCATTTAAACTCTAGCATCATTCACAGGCTTTATATTTGCTTTCAGCAACACAATCCAACATGCACCCTTTCAGTTGCCATACTGCAAAACTGCAAAAATAAAAGCAACAGAATGGTGCAGCAACAGAAGGATGAGCATTTTTAACTGCTTTAGGGCAGGTATATCTCTTTTTCTATAGTACCATCACTAAGTATAGTCTACCTTCTCAACTGTGATGAAAAAAAAGCATTTGTAGTTTCAAATGCCCTTAAAGATCTTGGGTTTAGAACATGTCTCCTGCACTAACACTGCCAAAATACTGGGAGGCTTTCAAAAGTTTAACTTTTGCCATCAGAGTGCATATGTGCTTTTGTGCCAAGCACCAGGAATTCATTTACACTCTGTAACAGATCACCATCAGAATTTGCTACACAATGCTCTGAGCTGCTGTCATTAAAATCAGCTTCTTCAATGAAAAACACAATTAGCATCAAATGACTAGGAGTAAGAAAAGAGCTATTTCCTATGATAAGAATGGGAGTATTTTTTTTATATTGTAGGGATAAAATTTCTAACACTTGAAACAAGGAACTCTATTGTTATTTTTTTTTCTGCATAAATGAAAGCATGTCACTGGACATATTTCTTTATAGTGAAGATGGACTCTTCAGCAGAGAAGAATAAGATCATTTCCTGCCAAAATCATTCTCTTCTCTAAAGCCTTGAGACCTTCCAAACAGAAATACAAAACTACAGCTGCAGTGGAGTAGTGTTTACTCGACACAACATCTCTTCACGTTTCCCAGTTTTCCTTGGAGGGAAGAGTGTGGAGGTGGGGATGGAGTCGTTATGTGCTTCAGCGTTATGCCCTGCTGAGATAGTCAGGGATGAGGAATGAGGTGTATGAGGGAGCCAGGATATGCTCCCTAAAACTAGGGCTGCACCCTTCACCCTAGAACACAGATACAGCCAAAAATAACAGCACCTGGCACGACCTCTCTCTATGGGATGTGTGATCAGCTGCTTAGGATTAGTTATCTTTTCTGTATTCAGCTAAGGAAGAAGACAGCCCCTCACCAGGCAAGGTGGTCTCTTGCTTAAATTCGCTTCTCTGCACTATTATTGCCAAGACAGAACATCAGAGGCTGGCACATGTGAAGCAGAGACTGCAGAGCTTGAGTCCTTTACCATCAGAATTCTTTACTCCTGCTGCCTTGCTCTATCTATCCTCTCTTGCATGCAGAGGAGCTGAATTGTTTCTTCCACTCCGGGGGATTTCTTCCATGCTCCAGGGGCGTTCAGCATGGCTGGACCATCACTCAGACAATACTGCTGAGAATATTACTGTGAAAACCCCTTGCTCTTTCTGTGGCATTTAGACCTCAAACCAGAGAGCTCCCCTAAACCAGCTCCCACTGTGTTACTGTGACCAGCTACTGGCACGGGTTGCACTGTTGCCACCATTTGTTTCCTTTCATAAGTGACAATAACTAAACTTGAAGAATGCATGGGGAGTAGTAGAAAAAACAATGTTTACACTTGAAGTATTTGAGAGGCTATCTTAATATCTCTCGGGCTTACCAAGATTTATGCATCAGAAAATACACAATATGATTTGAGAAATTAATCACACAACAATAACAGGATAAAATTGCTCCCTACTGTCTATGACCATATGGAAATCATCAAAATAGAAAGTGTAATTTATCTAGTGCAGAGGTTCTTGTGCTAAGGTCTAGGTCCAATATGATATTTTCTCATCAATAAATTAAAACAGTAGCTATTAAGTGTAGTAGCAATGATCAATCTTTAGTCTAAAATAGATCTTAATAAAGAATTTCTTAAGCACTCTAGAGAAAAAAAATAAATAAAGAAGAAGCAGTCAAAAGTCCATTGAAGTGTAATTCACATGCAGTAAAAAAGAAGATTCATATTGCCAACAGCAAGACTTACAAAGCAGAAGACCTCTGAAAACATAGCTAGATCTGGAATGGCATTTAAGTGTCACCATATCTTTTTCAAGTGGTCTTCTCAGCAAATATACAATGTGACTTTGCTGGCCATCAAAATATTGAGTTGTAATGCAGTAGATGGTGCATTTACACAGTGGTATGTATGGAGAGACCCTTTTATGTCACACTTCCAGGGTTTCATTTATGGTTTTATCATATTATGATAAATACTGCTTAGTTCTCAAAGCTCACTTTCTGGTTCACAATATAGGAAGAAGGTTTAGGGCCACTAGATGCAGTATAAGGATCCTCACTGGTTTCTATATTGCTCATTATAAATGTGACAGATACTGTTGCTTTAAATCTGTAGTGTGTTTTTTTCTATGAAAGCTCTTCAAATTATACTTAGCCCAGCTATAAAAAGCATCTGTAAAACATTGACAGGCTTGGGAAGCTTCTATAGTGAGTTTGCAGGTAAAAAAAAGTACTTAGAGAACATTCTTGAGTTCTCCAACTGAGCAAATGCTTAATTATTCATATATTCTCTCGAATCCTTTATCTTGAAGATTCTCTTGAATGAATCCCATTTAAAAGCTGAAAGGTTTTTTGTTTTTCTTGAACTTAACTCTTTTCATCTCTTTTTTCAGTCTTTTTTTTCCCAGAAAATGAAAACCATGACCTTTCTCTCTTTCATCTGTTTCCAGTGCATTAGCAATGGCATTTTCTCCAATATGTGTATAAAGTTAAATTTGAAGATAGAAAACCTGCTAAAAGTGATCTTAAATTCCATGAAAAATCCCATGAAATCTGCAGGATCTAACTTTTCGAGTTTACCTTTTTGCTTTCTCAGAAGGGGTTGCAACCCTTCCTCCACTTTTCTTGTAACACAGAATAACTGCACCATGTCATTACCACTGGAACTGTAATACATGTGTTGTCAATTCTTCAAGAAACATCTACTCATAAAGCACCTAATCATAAACCTTATATCAAGCTGAAGGAATGCTTTCTATTCACCATTTAGCAGCAGTAACAATCCATCTCTTGTGCGTTATTACTTCTATGAATCATAAACTTAATTTTAAATTGGGTGACTGAATAGTGGAATAATTCAATTAGATCTTAAAGGGATAATGTGTTGCTTGTGGTTCCAACTATTTACCTGGAAATACATTTGCTGAAGCTTGGGGCATAACTGCGTGCGAGTCAATTAACGACTAGAAATGAAAACCAGGTTTTGTGTTTAGAAGTCAGAAGAGTAACAAAGTTTTGGAGATAATAATCTTAAGGGAACAAAAGTAAGTTGATATCATCATTGCACATGATATCTGTACACACTTTTGAGTGATAACATAGGAAAAGCTAATGATTGTTTTTTTCCACTGTGTTTCCACGAGTGAAGCACACCAGTCTGTCCCTTACAACCTAATGTTGGGTACATGTATCATAGTCTGAGCGGGGGGTGGTAACACCACCTTCCCAAAACGATTTTATTTCCAATGCATTGCTTTTTCCAGATGCTATGAAATTCTCCCTTTCATCTTTTCTTACTTTACTGATTGAACTATTTTCTATTCACTTAACTCAAGCAGAGAAAAAACCTCAAACTTCTTCAAATAAAAGCAGAAAACAATGCACTCCTGAAGAGTCAATCTCTTTCCAAATATTGAACTGCTGTACTGTTGGCAGGGATATGCCATGAAACAGGGGGAACTGCAAACACTCCTTACCTCTTGGTTCCACTAGAGTGATATCCTTCCCATTTGTTCCGCAACGGTCCCGCTCGTACAGACTGAATTTGTATGTGAAAGCATTGTGTGTGGAGTGGACTGTCCCTGCTTAGCTGCAAATATGATCACCCAGACTGATTGGATTTGAGCCTGAAGCATTGCTGTCATTGCTAATGGCACCAGGACCCACGTCTGCCTACCTGTCTGAAGATCCCATGAAGTACAGAGCTTATTGAACAATTCAGGCTTTACATTTGTATCACTGGATCTTGTGACGGCTCATCCACAGCACATCAAAAGCTTTTGGACTTGATGGGATTTCTGCTGAAAAATTTCTGTAGAATGCAATAGCAATTAAACAAATATAGCGCGTGTTTAAAATCTCCATCAGCTTAATAAGTCTTCACTGTGAGAGTGATGGAGCAGGGGACCAGGCTGCCCAGAGAGGTTGTGGAGTCTCCTTCTCTGGAGACTTTCAAGACCCCCCTGGATCTGTTCCTGTGTGGCCTGCCCTGGTGGATCCTGCACTGGCAGGGGGAGTTGGACTTGATGATCTCAGAGGTTCTTCCAACCTCTACTGTTCCATCATTCTATGATTCTTTTTAATATTATGAGTCTTTTTAGAACTGCAGAACATGTTAGCAGTAGTTGTATGTAACTCCGTTGTACCGGGCTCCACACCTACCAAAATCAATTTTTGCCCTAAGCAGCTACTATAACATCATGGAGTCACCCTCTGGAAGCAAGAAGTGCAGAGAAGTGGAAGGACCTACGATGGGTGCCCAGATGATCGATAGAAAAGACAGAATATATAAGTGCTAAACTCTCTTTCCTTCTGGGTGCAGCAGTGGGAAGAGAATAGTTCATTTAATTCATTTTCTAGCCTGAAGTATTAAATAATAAACAATAATTAACTTAAATCTCTCTAAATCTATCAGCCAGTAACATAAATGTTTGTGTTACTTATCTTAGCTGACCTAGTATGTGATCTTACCCTAAATTTAAATATCAATTAAAATATTATTTGCAGTCAAAACCTATTTCAAAAGCTAAGTAAACAACAGGAATCTTCTCATTAACCTCAGCAGACTTCAGGATACTTAAACAACTGGGGCACTGAACTCAGCAGTACTTCGTTCCAAAAAAATTCTTTTAAAAACCAACCAAACAAACAATGACAACAACAAAACACAAACCAAAAAACCCAAACAAACAACCAAACTCAAAACAAACAAACAAAAAAACCCAAGATTAAACTAACGAATAGGAACACAAAACATTTGGTTGCACTGATCATTTAATTGCAGACTGTAAATGGTGTCTGACCCCAGTCCAGAAAACTTGTGCTTTCAGAAGTACAAGATGGTCAGAAAAAAAGAAAGAAGCTGCATATAGAGTAACAATGTCCTCCCTCTGCTCAACTGCAGAGAACTGGAAGCGTGCCTGGTCCTTAGCATCTGGTATTATTCTGTGCCTCTTACATATTCTGTTGTTTCATAAATTTACCCTGACAAGGAAACGTAGAAACATAGAACTGTCTGGCTTGGAAGGGACCTCCAGAGGTCATCTAGTCCAACCCCCTGCTGAGCCCAGGGACATCCTCAGCTAGAGCAGGTATAAAAGTATAATAATAAAGAAAGAAGTATAATCTTCCCGGAGATAGCACAGTTATAATCTTCCCTAGATGATGAATCTGTTCTCTTCTTTATGGGAGTGGCGAGAACAGATGGAAAGCCGCAGGTGGCTGGTGCTAGAGGTTCAACAATTCTGAAGTAGACATTACAGTATTTTAAGGATTTCACAATGTTATCTCTGAGCTTTTTTTTAGTACTCCCTGGTTTTGCAAAGTTTATTTGTTACTAGAAAACAATAGTTCTCATTACATTTGCTGTAGGCAATATGAGAATATCCCCATCCAAATGGTTCATCAGCCTCATGCATATTGCTGTCAGTCATGCCGCGGGCAGATCACTAACGAAGGCAAGACATCCTGAAATGTTCTTATAGCTACATATCTGCCCTAATGATGACATGCAGCTGCCTGTAACGGAGTGCCGGCAGCAGATGATAAATTCATAGTCTACTTGCTGTCCAGTTTTCACTGTGCTGTCATAAAATGCTATCGGCAGATGTAGATAGAAGGGGGGAACAAGGTTCTGCCCTTTGAATTGCTTGTCTTTTAATAACTACGTTAGAAATGCAGAAGTAACCACTATGGTAGAGCCTGAATGAAATTTAGAGTGCAACACCACTAATGTGCACGGATACAGGCTCTGACACATCCCATAAAAATTGCTACTCAAGCCCAAGGAAATTACTGCATGGTGTATGTTCGGTAACTATGGATTACAACTGATCTTCCATCTGGAAAAAGTGTCACACTTCCAGCCCAGAGCAGGCACCAGGGAGCCAAACTATACTTTACTTGAATGAAATATATTGTCCAGCCTCATTAATTGCCTATTTTAACTCTACAGGACTGTAATAGTTTGCCATAAAATAAAGTTCCTGAAGCTGAAGTACACACCAGCACAGTAGAAAAAGGGCCAGGAAAACCAAAACCAAGGGACTGGTTTACTCTTGACATTTTTCCCTTCTGAAAAAGCAGGAGGTTGCTAGAGTTAAACTCAGTCCAGTAGATAATAATTTAGAGAGAAATGTATGTATCACCCTGAACTTCAAACCAGAAAATTGTACATTAGATGGACAGCAGGAAGAGTCAGCAAGCCCTACAGCCAGGAAAATCTATTTTCAAGGACGTGGCCTTTGCAATAGAAGACAGAGAAATATCACAAGAACTTACCAGAAGTGAAAGATTTATCCGTAGAAGTGATGCTGTTATCTCATGAAATCTCAGAAAAGCCCCAGTTCTACAGAGCTGAGTCAAGGCTGGGTATACTTTTTATAATGTTGTCAAATTAGCTCTTCTATCATGACATCTGAGCATTGCTCTATTACGCTGCTCCAAAGAAGGCTCTACTGGATCCAGTCCTGAATTCTTTGCTCAGGTAAATCTCCCTGTACGTTTCCTGACTGATAGTGTCATTAGTAATTACACTGATAACACACACCAAGCAAAACACACCAGTCCAGCCATTGCCACCGAAGGTGCAGAACCTTTAGTACCTATTTTTGGCAGAAGTAGAGCAATTTTAGTAAAGATTCCCAAGACCATACCTAGCTTTCCCCTACTATTCTAACAATATGCTGACAGCTGCAGATCATTTTTTGATTTCTGTTACTGCTAATGTACAGATAAATTTCTGCCAAGAGAATAAACAGAGAAACTGATTCTTCACTGAAAAAAATTCAATAAAATTATGCTAGAGAATCTGCCTCTCAGTCTTGCCACAATCTGCCAAATACGTAATTCAGACACATACCTCATTTCTGCCCCTGTTAAAACTTTTGTCTCTAAATAGCTTTTTAATTCACGGTAGATCAAGAGAGAATAG
>JANHFX010005705.1:28534-47038 GCA_027560015.1 Chloroceryle amazona
ACTTCCAGTTTAGTAGGTGAATGTCTTTCTCCTTTTAAAAAATTTAAAATTTATTCTTGAGACAATACAGAAAAGATCGAGGAAAAACTCCTACAGCCGAGTCTTCTACTTACCATTTGTGTTACAAAGATAAGTAAGGAAAACATAGACATACCTCTTTTCCATGCTTCTATCCAAAATAACTATGCACACAATGCCAACAAAGGGAAAATTGCAGCTGAGAGGATTATGCTCTTTCAGGGTAGCAAACCTGTACTCTGAACTTCTCACAGCTGCTTTGTATGTGCTTTCCATCTGCAAAAAACAATTTGGAGCTGAACTGGCAGAAAGGTAATAGTCACTATTAGTAATATCCTCTTAAAATACTCTCATAGAAATAGAAGTAGTTATTTTTACTTAAAAAAATTTAAGGTAACAAATTTTCAAGATAATTAAAGAAAAATCTGTATAAACATGATAGATCAGCAGCATTAAACAATATAGGAGATAAATAGGCACATTAGAAGAAACAACAGATGCTATAAGTTGAATTTATATACCTCAGCATTAATACACATATATATAAATAGTAATTGTTGAAAATATGATGCTGTCTGCATCGATTTTTATGGAAATGTCTGGAAAAAAACCCCACCAAACTTATGCTGCTACTGTCTGTATACTGGAAGAACTAGAAAATTTACACTATACCTATGTGTATACTCCAGCACTGGAGAACAGAGAAGTCAGACAAAGATATTGTACAAAATCCTTTTTGAAATACTGAGTGTATTTGAAACACGCTTCAATTTTGGAAACCAGAGTTTTGATTTGCTTTCCATTCAGTCTCTTGCTCTGTAAATCCGGGCACAGTTAGAAGCTGTAGAAGCAATAAAGTTGTCCTTGTTTTTGGCTGGTTTATTTTACTACACTATATCACACATTCCTCTAACAAAAAGCCACTGAAACAGGACCAACTTTTGACAGGCTTGCCACCTGGTAAGCCTGATTGCTGTCCTGGAAATCAAATGTCACTTATCATTACTGCAGCGTAAGAGCCAAGAATGCATGTAGATTATTTCGTGTATTCAGGACAGGTTATGAGAACACTTGCCCAGGAAGCGTTTTACCTCCATTCTTATCAACTAGGTCTGCTCCATATAAATCTGCCAGGTTACCCAGTTCAGGGAAATTGATTTCTTGGCACAAGAGTGGCAAAAATCAGGTCTTGAAAGAAATCCCCTGTGTTCATTTTGCAGAACAATTCATTGAAGCTTCTTCCTATCAACAGTAATGGGTCTCAGCTCTCAGCCACTGCTTGTTATGCACGGTGAGATGGATAGTGCTGGGTGGTGGCAAAGAGATGGTAACAAACCAGCATAAGACACCAGAGTACTTTAAAATGACAAATTACATTAATTGATGGGCAGCAGTAGCAGCTCCTTCACCTGCTAATGAAGATGACACCGAGTCTCCAAATGTGGGAGACAAAAGACTAATATATCTTAGAGGTGCTGTTGCTATAGTTTTGTATCAGTAGAGGATCCCTCCTCTGTGGATGCTTCGTGGAATTACTTCATCAGCATATTTAAACTACTGTTACAAACAATAAATCAGTACAATGAAAAATGTATACCTCTGTCTTGCACAAAGGTCCAGTGACATGGCTCAAAGGCCAGCACAGCCTAAGCAAAATGGTACCAAAGGGATCACAGGAATTAGAAACCATTAATCACACTGAACATGGAGTAAATGTTAATTTGCTCACACTAACACACAGCTCTGACTTTTAAAGTAAGGTGAATTATGAACTTTCCAGGCACTGCTGTTAATATTGATGAATCTTAGGTAATGAACTGCCCAGGACTTGCAGTCCCTCTTGGGAACAGTCTCTTCCTCTTCATACAGCTTGGAGAAACTCGTGTCTCTAACAGCACTGTGCAATTAGAAGCCACAGCAGCACACAACCTCAATAGCACTGGTGAGCTTTGTAAAACTGCACAGCAGCACCAGGTCAGGGTTCCACTGAATGAGGGTGCTCGTGGCCATTGCTTCGTTTCAGTCACGTGCTCCATATACCACAGTTAGAGATGGGAAGTGCTACTTTATCTGCTGTGATTCCAAAACCATGGTCTCACCTTCTTCATAATAAAATTATCTCATCTCTGCACTTGGTTTTTCATCTCATTTTTTCAACTCAAAATTAACTCTGGTAAAATTAATGAATTCCTGGAATCTTAGTAGTATTTTAGCTTGACTTTTAATCTTTGAAAATCTCTCAGAAGAACCTCATGTCATACCATGAGAAAAAAATTATACTGCAACACGGTGAAACATTGTTTGCCACGGAATACAGAACATCAAACTACTCATTTAAACAAGCAAATAGATACATGAGCCTAAGTTAGTGAGAAAAAATACATCAGTCTAGTAAAATAAAAAAAGTATGGTTTCACATAAAGACAGTCTGCTGCCCCCAAAAAATAAAGATGGGGGTAGGGGTGGTCTAGTTTTTTTTACATTTTTAGAGAGTTGTAGAAGGTATTTGGAGACTTGATTCACACCTGAGTTTGTATGAGTTGAAAATACATTGTGCTCAAACCACCATCCATGCCTAAGTCACTTCTGTAATAAAAAAAAATAACTACCAGTATGTGGAAAAACCTGAATAAGAGAAGCAATAAACCAGATTTCACAAAATAAAGTACAAATGGTCTCCTTCTTTACACAGCTAACATTTGGAAGACCCTATTTGAAAGGACTTATTTAAGGAGATAAAAATTGGGCATAAGGCACTGGATACATAAGCATCATTTATTCCTAATGCTTCCATAGCTGATGTGACCACAGCAGTATTAGCTGGCCTTGGGTTTCTTTACCACCATACACCTGCCAGCTGGTGTTGTCCTGAGCCTTCTGACTTGATGTAAAACAGAACACTCACTACAGTCCTGAGCCACTGGTGATACACGTAGGCAGAATATCTTTAGTCATTCAGACTCAAAACTTCATCTGACTTGCTTCTGACCTCTGAAAATAACACTCTACTTACTGCCTGTTTCTCAGCCCTCATGGATTAATTAAATTCTTTTTCTGAAGAGACAGAACTACTTCATTTGGGGCACGAAATAGTAAACAGCTTTCAGCCTTTTCCAAAGTCATCTGCATAATATGCTAATAAGCAAACACACGTATTCCAATTTCCTGAATCAATGATAAAAACTAATTTTTCTGAAAAGAGTCATGGGTTTTTTCCATAATGGGTGTTGTTACCAAATAAATTGTTTGGCAAGCTATCTGATACAATTTAAAGGAGAATAAATTTCGTATTTGACTAAATACAGATTCTTTTTCAATCTTATGTTAAGCTTGTTCATTTTGGTGTTCCTATTATACCGCATACTTCTCTTAAGAACATTCATTTTTCTGTCAGATATTTTGGTTTTATCTCTGTTCCATGGGCTCTACCTTGCATCTTCTCATCATAATCTCATTCAATAAATTTTTGATGTGCTGTAACTGAAAATTTAAGTGCATGAGAAGTAGGTATTTCCCATTAGAAATAACCATCTTCCTGGAGGAAAACCTCGCACACATTAATGCTTCAGAACCCATCTCATTGTATTTATTTATTTTCAAGTGTTAGTGCATTTAATTTCAACTAGATCCTACACTTTGATCAACAAATGTTACCTCTAATATCAAATCACCTAAGCAGAACAACAACCATACCACGCAGCGTCTACGGGTCACTGCAGAAGCATCTGAAATTCCACCTGTATGGTTTGACAGTGGTAATCCATCATATCCTGGTACCATTTGGCATGATGAGTATTTTTGCAAAGAGCCTGGTCACGGCTGGCTGGGAATTCAGTAATTCTTTCACTTTTCCACAGTGAATTGTCATGTAAAATACCAAATAATGTGCTTAAGCCTTCGAATTTCTACAAAAGGCTGTCAATTTTCAGCAACAGTTTCCTCATCTGATCACAATCTTTCTTCGGGTATTTTATTTAATCAGAAAGACAGAAAACATCCACATTTGAGGGGTGTGTGTGTCATACATAGTTTTGCATCCCTGGACTCTCACACACAGGTCTCATCCAGCTTGCTGTACTTTGGTAGAGCCCAGTCCTTTCTGCCATTCCTGCCTCCAAGCAACACAGGACTATGTAATGGCATCAAAGCTGTACAGCCACTTCAGCTTTCACAAGAGTTCTGCCTTCTTTGATAACAGATACTTTCCTTTCTACTTTCACCCCTCTAATTTCTACCAAGTGCTTTCACATTACACATGTATTTAAAAGCTGAGATGCTTGCCCAGAAATGCCTTAATTAAAGATAACAATATGGCTAGCACGCATTCATCTGGAAGTAAACTACAGACCTAGTCTAATGGGTCTGACTGGGCTGGAGTTAATTTTCCCCACAGCAGCCTCCCAGAGCTGTGCTCTGCACTGAGAGCTGGAAAGGTGCTGGTAACACAGCCGTGTTGTGGCTGCTGCTGGGCAGGGCTCAGCACCAAGGCTGTGTTTCCAACATTCCCCCCGCAGTGGGATGGGGTGGACAAGATCCTGGGAGGGGACAGAACTGGCACAGCTGACTCAAACTGACCAGAGGAATATTCCATACCATATGACATCAGCTGAACTATAAAAGCTAGGAAAAGGAGGAGAAGGTGGGGGCATCGGCTTATCCTCTGGAGCAACTGCTACATGTCTGGAGCCCTTCTTCCCAAAAAGGGCCAGACATCACCTGCTGGTGGGAAATAGAGAATAAAATAAATCTTTGGTTTGTTTTGCTTCTGTGCACAGCATTACATTGCTTCTTTGTTAGACTGCTTTTGTCTTAGCCCACCAGTTTCATCTTATTTTCTTCCCCCTGGTCCAGCTGAGAGGAGGGGGGGAAGTGACAGAGCGGCTCAGTGGGCACCTGACCCAGCCAAGGTCAAACCACCACACCTAGACATAAGGAGAAAATGTCAGAAAGTCAGGAATACCCAGCCTTGGATTTGGTTAAAAGGTTCACAGTTCCTACAGCTGGATGTTATTTGAACAGTTTTTTACTATGTTCCTCAGTGATTATGACCCCATATGAGGTTGATTATAATTTTCTTCTAGGGGCTTATTTTATAACTAAACCAAAATTGATTCATATCTTCCATCAGCATCAGGAGACTAGAAATCAGACATCATTATCATCTCACTTCCATTTTAGAGAGAAATAAGAGTCAGCAACAAGTTTCTTTATGAATTGTCAAATCATGGCCTTCATTAGAGCCCGCTTGCTTTTCCCACAAAGGCATCTGAACCCCCACAAAAACACCCTTGCTGTGCCTGACGTTCAAAAACTTCATCATCAGTGAGGGTTATTTTAACCCTTATTTCTCTGGATGCCACTCATGGAAGTTTCAAGCAAATCTTTACAGAAGTGACTTTCTAAAACTGGTGGGAAAATATATACTGTAGTAAGAAAAGCAAACCTAAAAATTAGGATAATGTACTATGACTAGCTGGCTTTGTGCTGAGTTTAATATTCCTAAACATGAGCCCATGGCTCTGTGGGATACCATATATATTTTTTCCTTGAAAAATTACAGAAAATACATATTTAAAAAACCTTATTAATCATATGTGTGCTTTGATCCCATGTCATACTTCAAGGTAATAGGTTCTTTATTTCTTTAACCAACAAAGAACAATCACAGACTTCCAGTTACACAGCTCTTTTGTTTGTTTCTTTTGTTACTCTTCATAAATTAGAAAAAAATCTGAGAAAGGTATCACTGTGTATTTCACTGCTCTTTAAAAGCTCTGTAAACAAGAACACTGAAATACTTTTAAAAACATAAATGAGTAAACCATACGCAATCATCTAAGTTTCAGAATGAGTGAGAAACTGTTGTTTAATGATCAACTGTGTTGGCAAAAAAATGAAATAAATCACACTGACATCTCAAGTAGCACTTGGTAAAAGATGGAAAAATGATATCTTTAGTTCTCAATTCATTTTCACACCATTAAAATGTAGTATCAACATGATCCTACAGGTGTTCAATATCTTAGAGGACATGCAGAGGCATGAACAGTCAGAAAAAGATACATACCTAATTCACAGAAATGTAAACAAACAAAACTGGCTTTCTGAAGTGAGCAGACTGACTGGAAAGCAAAAGCTCACTTAGAATTAAACCAGAGGTGTCATCAAAGTTTACAGGCGTATAAAATACACACAGCCTCTCCCTCTCCCAGCTCATTTTCCTGGATTCTGCCTTACAGAAAGCTCTCCAAGGATACATTTTTTTTCCTCCAATACCCTTTACTTTTTCCTATCACTCTACCCTCTAAAACATGAGCTGAACTTCTTGAAAGCCCCCTTTCTACCACCTATATATTTCTGTACATATTCCTACTGACTTAAGAGACTTTAGGTTTTTTAATACCTCACTGCTACAGGTGAGTCACAGTGGCACATCCAGTCCACCTCCGAGATCCCCAAGGAAGCAGCCCAGGCACAGGAACTGCACTGACTCATGGGCACCCTAACACCTTTGCACCTCTGCAGTTTCAGTGTGGCAAATGCGCAGCTACCACTGCAGTGAAGTGTGAGGGGCACTGAATTCAGGCAGATAGGGACAGAGCTCTCTCTAATCCTAGGTTCCACTGTTACTTAGCTGCCTGTTTGCCTCCTAGGCCCTTCAGTGCTCTGCAACATCTGTCATTTTGACATTGAACTTCTATTCATCAGAACCTATTACCAGCCTTCCATGTACTTCTAAAAGGAAAAACAAACAAACAAGCAAACAAAAAAACAAGAAAACACCACTAAACAAATAAGAACAAAAACCCACATCAAGAGATTAAGTGATCTGGATGCCCAAACTGAAGTTTCAAAGAGAATTTTTCTTCACCCCCAGTCAGCTCCCAAGCATGCACTGCAGACAGAGCCCGACCATTCTGGGATCAGGTGCTGTCAAGCACTGATGCAAAATCATTCCATTTGTGGTACAGCTTTTCAAGAAGACCTCTGGAGCAAGCCAAATATCGTTCCTGCCTGTGCTGCGCTTAGATTCAGTAATTTGTATCACATTTATATTCAGACTTGTTCAACCTTTGCCATAGAGATGAAGATTCATAATTAGGTTTGCCCCATAAAGCTCAGGTCAATTCAATAGCTTGTGCAGATTTGAGTTGGAGTAATCAAACATGGAAGGGCCAAATCTATGCAAGAAAATCTTGCTGCCAAAAGCAAAAGCTTTAAATGAGAAAGCAAGTAAAGGAGAATGTGAGCAAATGTGTGTTTGCTTTTCAATTACTATTATTCCATTTTGTTTTTCTGCTATCCAAAAAAGTGCCACCTACCAAAAATGTTTTCTTTCATATTTTCTTTTTGTCTTCAGATTTGTTCTTAGAACTGAAAGGCATCACCAACAGCATGAAAACAAGCCCTGGCCTGTCCTATGAGTAAAGGCTTTAATGTGCTTGCTACAGCTCCATGGACCACAACAGATTAACAGGAACATAATTGCACAGCCTACCAGAATGCAAGGGCAAGAAGCACCTTTGGTTCTCTGACGGCTGCACACTTCAGGATGCTGAAATCTCTGTCATGAAGGGTGTTTCCCTTTCTACAAATAAAAAAAAAAAAAAAATATAATAATGCACTTCTCTCTTGTTTACTTCAGTGTTTAAGTCATTCAAGGCAAAGAAAATACGGGCTTGAAATTGCCCATTTCAATCTAAGCTTATAACAAAAGTCTATCTAAGGCTACATCTACATGACGGTGTAACTGGTCCACAGAGCACAGTCTATATTCAAGAGGATGCTGGAGAGGATTAGACAAGAAAAAGCAAACACAAACAACACTTTGTCCTTTACAATATCTACTCTCAACCCGTCTGGTTTTAAATCATTTGCAAGAATAAGTGAATAAGAACCAATGATATCCCCCAACCAGCAACTTTGCAGTTTTCTCCTTTGCATCTGAAGACATCGATAAGTTCAACCACCAGCTCAGCCTGACAGGCCTGGCTGTTGCCAGTCCATGGGACAACAGGTGGTTTAAGAGAGCAAAATCTCATTACATCGAGTATCTCCAGTCTGCATCATCCCCGAACATCAGTCGTGTACTGTGAGGTGGCTGAACCTCTTCTACGAGGAGCAAGGGATTTGCTCACATATCTGCAAAGATTTCTGTAACATCCTCAATCGGCCTTCGCTGGATATTGGAAGGGGATTAAATACCTCATAAGAAGAAGTTAGGATGAAATTCAACATCTGAATCAAACTGCTGAAGGTTTGCATGCTTTTCTATTACAGCTTGCAGATCTCTGGGGACTAATCCAAGTCAATCCATCCACCAAAACCACTCAGATTTTATACTAAGTTTGACTTTGTTCTATCCCATTAATATTTATTCTATCCCATTAATATCTATTCTATCCCATTAATACAAATTTTAATAAGTATAACGACTGCAGAGCATTTTCAAAGACTTCTCAAGTTTGAATTTACAAATCATTCCCATTTGTTCAAAATATGCAGCACTGACAAGACTTTCTGGATGCAATGTAAGTGATGAGCTTGACAGACATGAATAGACTGATACTTTTATAAAGTTCCTGGTCAATACAGGTTTGGGGGAATTTCTTTCTTGAATGTCTTGATTTCCTGGTGGTAAATTATATTAATTGATAATGCCAATAGCTCACCATTAATTTGAAACTAATCACTGTTATCTTATTGTCACAAGAGCTTCTTGACTTTTTTTTTCCTCAGACAAACTGCTAAAAGCAGTTTATTCAAACAGAAGATAGTAGCATACCATGAGATCCATGCTTCTAAAGAACCTGGCTGACAGTTTTGCCTTTTGAATACCAGACCTTTATAAAGGAAACAAGCTGCAAGTAGTAACTTTGAGGGCAGCCAATAAAGCAAGTATAAAATAGTCACATAAAGAGGGTATAGATTATGTCATCAGTGAGACGTTCCCTAAAATACTTACAATAGGAAGACAGAGCATATGATAGAAACATTCTATGTTCCCTAGAAACATACCACAGATTTTAAATCTTTTTACATAAAGGGCTTGCTTGTTTGTTTTCCAATTCAGTTCAACTGAAAAATCAGAATGTTTAATTACAAAAGCATAGAAGTCCTATGTTTTGATACATTTTCTCAATATTTTCTAAACCTGATGGTAACAATTATAAAACATGTAGAATTTAAGAAAAACTATATCCGGACTGAAAATGATTTTGCTTTTAATATAGAGGTCTGCTCATACTAACAGACTGAGGATTCCAGCTGGTGTGGAATTGTGTGTCTAATAACCATTGTCTTAGAAATAAAGCTCATTCTCCTAAGTACCTAAGAGTGTGAAGGGTCAGATCTCGCTGCGCTGATAGAAGCCTCCGATGGCATCTACCAGCCAGTCCCTTCCCTGCCGAGGGCTGCTGGACTAGCACCTGTTGCTGCACACGCCCAAGAGGGGTCCCAGAGCAGTTTAAACCATCTCATATAATGCTGTGGCTTTTTGCAGCTTGAAGCAGCTGGATTTGGTAACCCCTCTGGAATGGCCGAGTCCAGGAAAGGCAGTCTCACAGAAACCTTACTTCATTCCCCCTACGTGGGGGATGTCTCCTCCTAAAACATGCACTGGTGTTCAACAACAATCAATTGTTAGAGAAAGATTGCACACATATGCATTCCATTTCCAGGAGACCTATTACATGTTCAGCAGAATTCTGAGAAGTCATTATCATAACTCTCCACCCATTATTGGATGCGCACATCCTCGTGGTAGTGGGCTCTTGTCATCCTCTGGTGGTCTCTGGGAGGAAGAGCGAAGTCTTCCTCTTAATTGTGCTTTTCACCTTTCTAGTTCCTGTCGTGCCTTGTGGTCCTTTACCAGTTCAGCCTTGCTTTGATAGTTTCCCAGACTATGTTACCAATGACTATATTGTTTTTATGACTTCAAACATGTTATCCTGCTCAGCTGTTACTATGTGCCTTAGGAACAACTACAGTCTTTATGCCACTCCTCAAGTCACTACCATGTGTATTATTTCAGGAAGAGAAGCTGATAATTGTTTAAATCACTGTCAAGAGAAAATAAAAGGGAAATTAAGCAAAATAACTTCTCATTTACTCTATAAAGGGTTGATCAAAAACCTGTATAGCAATAACAAGCAATAGCAATAAACTGTCTTGCCATAGATATATTTTTCTTTGTGCAGTGTCTACTGAAAACCTTTATGGATTGCTTTTGAACAGAAAATTCAAAGAGAACTAAGATGCTTTTTACTAAATAAAAAGTAATAATAAATAAAAGTAATTATAAATAAATAAATAAAAGCCTAGAGTAATACTGTCCTAACAATGTGTGCTGAACTGATTAACTAGTGATATTAGAATGAAAATATAACCAGGTTCCACAAGAATGTTACTGAACTTGCAGCATAAGAATAGACTAAGGAAGCATAAAAAGCCCCAATGTTACCACTGGAGAAAAAGAAAAGATGGCATTAATACAAAATATATCCATACTTTGAAATGCAAACATCAGGGCAGAGAAAGATGTCTAATTACATAATAGAAGTTATTTATTTAGGCAAAAAGAAAGTTCCATGGAAAATACAGACTCGAGAAGACAGTCTTTCTTTTATTTTTTTAAAAGTTTACCTATTATAACCTTTATCATATAAGATATAAAGAAACACTTTAAAATCCATACACCGGTAACACGTATGAACCAACTGAAATGGGATGTGGACTGAAATCACATATAGAAATTGATGCAAGATATCCATAAGCAGAATATAACCAAAGTGCAAAGAAGCACCTGCAGTGATAGCTGCCTGGGTGCAGCAGCCTGCTGTGTGCCCTTTGCCACAATACCTGCAGTAATCTGGGCAAGCCCAAACTCCAGTGAACAGTGCAACAGGGGAGCAAAGAGTAGTGGCTACTATGAGGAAAAATCAGGGGGAGAGGCAAAATGAAGGCAAGGGAAACCAGGACACTAGTCTCCCACTGCGGTGGCAGAGGGGGAAGCCACCAGCTTCCCAGGGGGAAAGGTGATGCTTCTATGGGGCCCTGTGAAAATGTTGCTAGCTATGACCATTGAGCCTGACCAGCAACTAAGCACCCACTCAGCTGTTCACTCACTCCCCCTGCAGCAGCATGGGGGAGAGAATCAGAAGTAAAAAAAGCAAGAAAACTTGTGGATCAAGGTAGACAGTTTAATAAAGAAAAAAAATACAACCTACAAGTCCTAAGAAGGCAATTCTTCACCACCTCCAACCAGCAGACTGATGCCCAGATGCCCAGCCAGTCTCTGAGCAAGGGCTACCTTGGAAAGACCAAACCCTCCCACACATAATGTTCTATGTCACTAAGCATCTTTTTTGGCCAGTTTGAGTCAGCTGTCCCATGTGCTTCCCCTCCCAACCTTTCCCTCTCCCCTAATATACTCACTGAAAGGGGCAGAATGAGAAACAGAAAGGCTCAACTGTGCAAACACTGTTCAGCAACAGCTAAACCATCAGTGTGCAACTGATGCTGCTTGTAACACAAATTGGAAGCGTGGCACCACACTGGCAACTGGGAAGAAAGGTAATCCCACCCTTAACAGCCCAAATACCATGGGATCCTGCAGTGCTCCAGCCTGCCCGACCTCACAACTCTCCCATGCTCATCTCTCACTGCCCTCATCCCTCAAAACTCAAGAAAGGCTGCCAGAGACCCATGCCTAGGGAGGAAGAATTGGATTTTAGTGAGAGTAGACAACTGAGTTTAGGAAGAAGTAATGTCTTAATTGTAAAAAGAAAAGAGCACCTTGTAGGTGTGTTTCTGCTCTGTCAGCAGTTGTAGGTAATCTGAAAGGATTGCTAAAAGCAGCTGAAAACTGATAGTGATGCTAGATTTTTGTGCAAAGCCAATGTGACTTAGACACCTGAAGTATTTAACAGATTCCATTTATCTTTCCTGCAAACCAGTCTGAGGACATCTTTTAAGCACCACTTTATCACAAATATTACTGACTTATGAAAATAGAATCATACCTATTTGAGAGTCTATTCAGTTTTGTATACCTCTTTTTATCAAACCCTGGCAACTGTGGGAAAGGCTTAACTAAAGAATATTATCTGCTACACAGAGAGAAAACCTCTCCCCACTCTCAGTTGTAAATGACTTACACAATTGCAACAGAGCCTCTCATTTTTCCTCTAGCATGATCTGGTCTGTGAAAATCAATATCTCATCATCCAAGCCATAAGGTTGTCTCGTCCCACTCAGTGGACAACGAGGGAAGTGAATCTCTGTGATCCCCTGAAAGAGCTGTCTCTGCACAGCAGGGCCGCTGGAGAATAAAAATAGGTGTGGTTATCATCATTATCATTATTATCATTATTTCTGGGAACTCATTATCATAAATCTCCTCCCACTGACGCCTGCGCACTGTTGTCTGCGGTCGTGTGCCGGGGTCTTCTGGAGGAAGGCCACAGTCTTCCTCGCAGTGTATCTTCACCTTTGGCTCAGAATGCAAGGCTGTGCTGAGCCAGCAACCACAGAACTTCCCTCATCACATCTTGTAATTTATCCAAAAATTCTGAAGGGGTTTCTTTTGGACCCTGTCGAATGGCATACAGTGTTGATCAACCAATTGGTTTGGGATGGCCCATTCCAGCCCTCTTATAACCCAATCCCCATATGTCTTCTTTTAGGACTCCAGTATGGATCTTGTAGGGGAAAGTGATCCTTTATATCTTCCCCTGAATCTTTAAGACTGTCCCTAGCCAGTTCCTGGGCTGTTTTTAAAATGAACTGTTTCTCCATTTCAGAGTCTCCACCACTCTCCTCAGGTGATGGTCCCATGGGTGGTGGCTGGTACACTCCAGCAGGTCTCCCTCTCTAGGGCCCCTCTCCTTCTCTGGGTTAGTCCATCTCTGCCCTAGAATACCTGCAGAGCAGCACCTTTTCATATCTCCCCTCCCCTTCTCCTGCTTTCTTTTCTCCTTTATTCTCTAACTCCCTGCTTGCCCTATCTCCTGGCTCTTATCCTCCCCGATTCACTCTTATCTCTTAAAGGAGAAGGAATCAGGGAGGGAGTCGCTGTCTTTCCCATGCCTGTGCTGTCCACGGCTCTTTTTCTCTCTCGCCTATCCTTTCCCAATACTAACACAGAAAGATCGCTTGAAACTAGCCCCGAACACATGTCAGTGCATTAATATACAATATACAAAGGGCTAGTCCTTAAAATTTCTCCACTCTGTCATTGTTCAAAACCCATCAAAAATAACACAGAACAAAATACAACGGTACAAACACACTCAGTCAGGGTCTCCAGCCACACTTCGTGACTGGGTCACGACTCAGTCACTCCACTCAGGCACACAACAATGACCACAATCGCTTCTTTCGTCTCCGGCCATACCCCTCGCAGGGGAACAGAACTGTGGATCAGAACTCCGCGCTCGCTTCGCAGCCCTGCTGAGTCGCAAGCACACTCGGTTCACTCCTACATCACTGAACATCAACAGTGGTGATTTAAGTTTACCCAACATAACAACTTCACCACAGAATAAAATAACACGAGCAGTTAAAACAGCGTGGATCATGCACAGTCAAAATCCAGATACCAGTCCAATTGTCCAAGATACCAGGAAATCTAAGAGTCCGGAACCAGTTTCATACAAAACCCGAATACTATATACCAGCTATGCTCAAGATATTAACTGTCTGGCATACAAATACAGACCTTATTAAGCTCAAACCGACCACGGCACTGAGTACTTACAGCATATGCCTTAACCCACTCCTGCCACCTCGGTCAGGAGAACCAACCCAAACTTGCACTGCTGTCTGGTGGTTGTGGGCCATGGTCTTCTGAAGGAAGGCCCACAGTCTTCCTTGCAGTGTATTTTCACCTTTGGCTCAGAATGCAAGGCTGTGCTGAGCCAGCAACAGCAGAACTGGCATGATCTGGCTGATCTCTGGAGGCTCCTCTCTTTTCCACTTAGCCCATAGTTAGTCCCTCTTACCTATACAAACCAAGGTTACCCAAACCAGTCTGTCAGGATTAGTTTCTTCAATCTATTCAAAACAAGCTACAGCTCCACAATTAAAGACTACCACCCGACATTTATGGAGAGAGAGAGAGAGAGAGAGAAAGATCGAGAGGAAAGCTTATCACCACCCGTAGTTCCAGTGATATCTCACTGGATCAGTTCAAGTCTTCAATTCTTCTGCGGTGGGTGCACCACGATCAATATTTTCCTGTCCCTTTATACCCTTGAGCTATCTGGGTGGCATTCCTAATTTCCACAGGAAGTGGTGTTGATATGAATGAGCCCCATGAGCTAGAAGTAGTGTGGCGCCTGCCATCCGCCTCCCCATGGTGCAACTACAGAGAAGACAGAGTCTCACCTATGCACAACTTATCTCTTTTGTTAAAGCATATCTGCAAGGAGCCAGAGGAGCACAGAGACCACTGGGAGCAATCAACACTTCTCCCCTCCAGTCAGGTCCTTCCAGATCTTATCGCCATACAAGGTTTGAGGCACACAATAGCCAGCCTCTAAACAAAGGTGGAGCAACCCAGACAGAATGCACAGAAAGTCTCTCTACCCTGCTAGGGGTCTGGAATGTTATGAACACAGTGAACCTTGTTTCAGTGGGACTTCTGATTATTGACTTAATGCAAAGCTGTTTACTAGCACTGTGTGATTCATTCAGGGGAAGCATAAATTTAAATAACCCAAAGTATCTGTAATGAAAATATCTTATTCTGCTAGCCTACACCAAAATTATGGGGACTTATTGCTTCTTTCCAGTAAGTACTGGAATAAGTTATAGCACAGATGATTTCAAAGCTGCCCTAAACTACAACATCATCATCTCAAATAAGACTTCACTTGGAAGGTGTAGTAAGAATATGAAACAATGGCAGATGTACTGTGCATTTTGTTCCCTTCCATGACATTTCAAACTTGAGATCATCTCCTCAGAGATAAGCAGATTTGGCAATGGAAGCCTGCACTTCATACTCACTTTACTTCATCTTTTACCTTGAGAACACAGAAGAAACAAATATAACCAAGGGAACTGAAGGCACTGATGTTTTATGTTAGCACAGAGTTGTGTAACCTTCCCTTCATCTCTTTAACCACAGCGTGGTTGCATTTAGTGCCATGATTACTTCTGCTTAGAAGTGGACCTGCATTCCCAGATACTATGCCACTAACTTTAAAAGTTCATTTATTTCAACTTTTTTGAACACCTTTTTATTTTAGACACTTGAATACCTTCAAATAAGCTAATGATCTTGATTACTTTTGAAGTCCATGAACAGAAACCTAGTATTGACCCAAGCTGGTTTAGATGTCAGCCTTCGGATGAGTTGAAAATATGTCTGTCCATTAATGATGAAGGGAAGCAAGATGCCTAGCTTACATGTAGATACTTACACCTCAACCCTCATACAAGAGTCTCACCTATATCCCATTTTCCCTCCAAGGAGTGAAATCCATATCAAAAAGCTTATCCTTCGAAGCCAACAGGAGCCCAAACTTGCCCAACACGTGTTCATACTGAAAGTCTGAGACTCTTGGTTGGGCATTTGCTGGCTACTTGCAACCCCTACAGACAAACTCACACATTCAGCTTTTAAACCTCAAAGCTCAAATAGCAAATAATTTAATTTTACTAAATGTTTACTCTGGGCTTTTATCACATACATTTTCTTCAGACAGTTTTTTGGTTTAGTGTACCACCAGTTCACAGGAGGCACCTTAAGTGATGGCAAAAGCTCCTCTGCTGAAATCATGTGTAAACATCTATAAAAATTAATTTCCTTCAGCAAAGGATATTATCCAAACACTGCAGTATGCACCTGATCACAGTTAAGACTTGATCCACTTTGATTTATCTATTTACTACCTTGTCTGTACAGTCTTTTTTTATGAGCATTTTTAGAACAGCAAAAGCAAGAAGAAAATCTCCAGGATGGCATGATTACTCCTGTTTGCTCAAGGAGCACGTTTTCTCTTTACAATGGGATTTCCAAAAGCCTCTTAACAAACACTGGAACTTGATTCAGCATAATACAGGACCAAAAAAAAGAAAAAGCACAGCAGCTTCAGCTCTTCTGAAAATCTTTACTATTTTCTTTATACAAAGCTTTTCTGCTGCTAAATAACTTTCCCCTGGATGGAATGGGAAGAAAGCTTAGACCAAGCAGATGGTTGCTTTGAGAGCTGTCTTAAGAGTTAATCTATAAATAAAAATCAGCATCATGATGGACTACCTGTAACTGCTGCTTGCCTACCAGTGTAGGTAGAATCTAATTGCAGATTTGTTTTGAATCCTTATGTTGATTTGTTCTTCAGGAACACTTCAGGAAGAGAAGATCAACTGGAATAGAGAGATAAGTAAATTCACTAGATGGCCACAGTGAAAAGAAATTAAAATAAATGTAAAGGAAGATTGTCAGATTTCTTTGAAAAGGTAGAAAGGTAAATGTCCTGCAATTTACCCTTTCAGGATCAGACAGCTATGTCTTCACTTTTCAGGCCTGAGTCAGCTTTGACTCACAGCCCACCTTGTACGCATACTGGACTTGTTCAGGCCTGTAAAGAGTGAGGTGATAGTCCATGGACTGTTCCTGACATGTCTGGAACCAGTAATATTTTACCATGTCACTCAAAGACAACCACCACTGCCACCTCCCACCCTCCCCCATTAATATTGATGATGAAGTGTTCTTTATAAGGAAAATCATCTACAACTTTCCAAATCTAAACTGTCATCTCATTTTATGTAGAGCTTCTGCCTCCAGTATAAAGTTCCTTCCTGTATGAACTCTTGCCACAGCTTTCAAAACAGCCAGCAGCTTTCTGTTCCTCGGTGTTTCTTGTATAGATAGAAAAGAGCTACTGTTAAAAAAATATAAAAAATCACAGATTCAAATGAACCAGTTACAGCCCTTGGTTAACAGGAAAACTGAATCTGGACAATTTCAGAAAAAACACCCAAAAGCCCTGGCAGTACTTTTTCATAACACCAGTTGTGTTCACTATCAAGAAGAGACACAAATACACCTCAATTCTCCTACACGCCAACATTTGTGGTTTGTGATATCCCTCATGTCAAACAAGTCTGCCTGAAAACACTGACTATAGGGAAATTATCCATGTGTACATCAGATGACAGTGTCCATACTGCGAATGAAGACATAACGAATAATGCAAGAAGAAATAGTTAAGTCTCCCTGCCCTGGTACAATAAAATAACATACAAACACATGAGTGCTTGCAAGATATGGTGCAAACAAGATTAGTGTCTCTGGGAGCCAAAGCATACAGTGCCAGTTACCGGGAACGTGTTTACCTCCAATTCCAGTATTCAGGAAGATGCACACATCCTGCATTAGAATGGCGTGGGTACAGCTGTTTTGGTGTGACAGCTCAAAAGGCCTTATGATTATAACATCATTTTGATCATCTTCATCTTTTTATGTAGCAAGGGAAATGAAGTAGTGTGGCACAATATTAAACAAAACAAATTAAGCAAAGCCAAACCAATTTAAACCTGGCAAGTTCAAGGCCCTCTAGCAGCCTCAGACTACAACCAGCATAACTCTGAAAGATTCACAGCATCTGTGGAGAAAAAAAAAAAAACAAACCACACAAATATTCACAGTTCTGCTTTAGTCTCTGCAGGCTATTTCTGCTTCTGGAGCTCTTTGAGTTATGAAAGCCTATCTGGATATCTACAAGTGCTGACAGGTAATCGAAGGGGAAGGAGAAATAGGTCGGAACATTATTTTCTTTTGTAACTGAAGGAATTATTTTCAGGTAGACCTTGATGATATTATTAAAAAAATGAAGGGGAATGTACTGTTTCCTCTGAGTTCCAGGCAAAGCTGCAGCTATAGCTTATGCTACTTGCATTTCTAAGACAAATTTAGGAATTAATTTAACTGTTGCCTAAGTATGTGGGGACTAGATTAGAACGAGAATTAACATAGTCTCCAGTTGTCATTTATAACATATCACGTTGACAAAGTCAGATTTCTTTTCCAAAGGTTACAGAATATTTATTACTATCTGGCACTACCTACTTTATAACACAAATAAAACCAAGAAAACAAACAAACAAACAAAAAAAACACAAACCAAAATAAAAAAATCAACCAAAAAAACCCAAGGCAAATAAGTAATTAAATAATAATAAAAGGGAAAAAAACCCCAACCAAATCCACAAAACAAAAAACTCTACAAAACACAAGAAACTCTGTCAGTAGTACTTTAAAACTTCCTAGTATCAGTAATCACCACAAAACTAAAGCTAATACTGTTATCACCACCACCTTGTTTTCTCCTGTGCAACGTAAATAATATTTCCCGATTTGAACATCTCTGAAGTAATCCAGTTTAGTTTGAACTTCAATTTGCAGCTTCATTTTGATTGTATAGAGATTTTTTTGATTGTATGTAGGTTGATGATGGCGATGGCAAGGTTGAA
>JANHFX010005706.1:0-20162 GCA_027560015.1 Chloroceryle amazona
GATGGTAATTACATCACCGTCACCACTGATGTTGTAGAGCAGGCACTGGGGGTCCCAGACCGGGCCCCGCAGCAGACAGGAGCTGTGTTCAGAAGCTGGATTCTGCTACCAGATTGAGGAACACGGGTTCAAAAGCAGACTGGACAGAGTCCTGCTTGGATGTTCTGGGGGAGCAGTCCAAGAGGCGAGAAGAGCCCGGGTAAAAGCCCAATAGACCCTCTGATCCCTTTGCTTGCTACCGAATATGACGTATATGGGATGGAATTCCTCATTGGTCAGTCTGGTATCACCTGCCCTGTCCACTCCTTCCTAGGTGTGGTCTTTCACTTTCTGCACCCCCCTGTGTGGCACACACGGTCCAGCAGTGGCCTTGGTCTGCACACCAATCCTTGGTAGTAACTCTAAACATGGGCTGTTATCACTGCCTGCAGCAGACAGTCTGGGCAAACAGGCTGCTAGCTTCAGACAGTGCAGTGAGTTAGAAGTACTGAACTGAAAAGTAAAATCACTGAACAGAATTAGTTCTGTTTTCACCCAAACCAGGACATCAGCATATTGGCATTTCCCTGAAATCTGTCTGTAGAGACAGACTGACAGAATAACTTCCTGTTATTCTTCTGCATAAATGTAAAGAAATAGATTGACATCATGATAACAAGAAAGAGGAATTGACTTGTTTCTCTGAAGGAAGTCTGCAAGCAAATAACAGTACTGCTAAAGATTCTGGGATGCATCATTTTTCCTCTAACATTAATTCTCCTGTAATTTACTATTTCAAGACAGTCATTTACCTTTTGCTACAAATAAGTCAGACTACCTAGTTTACCTGACCTCTTTCAGTGCAAGCTAGACAGTGACTCATCTCTTCATGTTAAAATAGGTCTGTTAGAGAAAACGGTATGCAAATGGCATAATTGTACCAATTATGAAGGTCAGCTGCAAAACAGATTTCTGTTGCATTTTGCATTAGTTTAGCCTACTGTGTCACCCAGCTATGTTAATTCTCAACAATGGAACAACTCTAGCAGTTACAGTTCTTGCACATTTGAAAAATGCAAACACTCAGTTTATAGCATTTGATTTCACAGTTTTTATGGCACCTTACATTATTCATAAGTCATAGCCATCATCCAGCAATGTGTGAAATTCTGAGCTGAGGCAGCAGTGAAAGTAAAAGGTCAATGTACAAGACAGAACAATTAAGCTATTGATAAATATATGTCATTAAAAAATGAAAGCACACAGTGCTTGCTAACTTTTTGCTTACAGTCACTGTTGTCAGTAGTTCTACTACTCAGCACTGCTCTTGTCCTTCTCATGATAAAATAGCTGTGAAAGTTTAAGCAATTAGTCTTTAAAAAAGCTTTGTGCAATCTCCTACACATTATCATTTGTAGTAGGAGAAAACTGTGGTAGACCGGTCATGATTTGATCTTTCAAATGTACTTATGTTCGTGACTGCTTTTTGTTTTCAGTTTTTGTGACCTACCTTTGATGTCATTTAAAGAAATAGCTTTGTCTGAATTAATTGTAGCTATTCAGACAGAGCCATGGACAAAGGGAATCTCTGAAGTTTTCCTTAACCTCCTACAGTTCAGTTAATGTATAAGCATAAATCCTGTGCTGCAGGGATAGACAACAAGAAGCTTTATAAGATATTTGTTTTGGAAGTTTAAAAAAATATTTTGTTATTGTGGAAAGTCATTAAGCTACATTCAACATGAGAGTGCAATGTCTGGTGGAGGCTAGTATTACTATTCCTATTCTAATACCTGCAAAGATGTAGAGTGCTTAGATTTTTTTTTAATTATTAATTTATTTACCCTTTTTTTCCCCCCTGAATTTCAGCACTGCACATTCCATTCTGACAGTGTAATCAGACATATCTCTGCTGATGAAACACCACTATTGGACTGAGATAAAAATTAGCTCTAGACTTTATCTACCAATAGATGTGAGATGATTCCTGAAAATCAGTCTTCTTAAGACATAATCTACGAATTTAGTTACATTGTGTGACTGATGCTGTGCTAGTCTGAGGGCTGTACAAAGCTCTTTAGGAACTTTCCAGAGTCTTATTTCAATTCTGTGGGAGTTATATATATTAGAGTTAAAACTCTTGTTGGTTATGTCCTGTATATACAGCCATTAACTTCATTTGACCAGGAGCTTGAAAAAATACCTTCTCTAGGCAAGGGAGTTTTAGTTGCATTTCAAGTTATGCTCTTTAAAAGAATCTGTGAAAGTCCAGACAGTGTCCTTCACTGACATCTTTACTATTTATGTGAATGAAGCATTTTTAATATATTAATTAAACCATTACATGTACAAGAAAAATATATTTTTGCTATATATTAGTTATTATTTGATCCTAATTGCTGTAATGCATAGGGAGAAGGAACAAGGGGATACACTTCACTTTTGAACACTGTGTTCAAAACACAGAGAATATCTGTCCACAGGTTTTTTACTGATTTTAGGCATGATCTGTCAGGAGGAACATTTTCTCCTGTGTCAGCTTAAAGAATCAGAAATAATCAGAAAGCCCATGCGTAGACAACAAATACAATTAAAATACTAGAAATTATGTGCAAGCTTTGAATACGCAAAGTGGAGAGATATGGCTTTCAAATTAATGTTAAAATACTGTTGCAAAAATATGACTCATAGTCCTCCCCTTGCATGGAGAAGCATTATAATAATACCTGATCTGTCCAAGTTAAAATATCTCGTGTCTCTGTTAGCTGTCCAGATTAAAAAGAGAGTGCACACCTGTGCACCCAGTTTTATGCTCTCATTAAGAAGCAAGGTACAATTTTTCATTTGGTAATCACTGGGAAAAAAAAGGGTGCAGATATAATGCGGAAAGATGGACCTTCTAAGAAAGGTTACATTCAGATTCTCCTCCATGAAGTACTTTTATTCAAAATTTCTTTCTTGTGGCATTTATAGAATTGTTAGAAAATGGAGTATCCAAACTGCTAAAGATGTTGCCAATTCAAAGCAGCTATGGTTTACCTTGTCTCATATACAATGTTGTCAGGTTTTCATAGAGAATTTTGTAATTGTTGGTTTTATTGATATCTTAGAGTGCATTTCATTTTACATGTTCTATGAACATTAACACTTATATTAAACTGTGTTATGTGCATATGGTAAAGAGATCTCCATTTTGTTGAATTAGAAAGTTCAGAGTCTGAGTCAAAACTAAAGGGACCTAAGAAAGTACCTAGGATTGAAAAGAAGGCTGTACATTTGAATTAACAGGAGGTATTGGGAAGCAAATGTGTGAACAGGGCAACTCACTGTGGGAAGATGATGATCCCTGCAAGTTCAAAGCCTTATTTATCCTTTTATGGGACTTTTTAAGAGATTTGTGGCTTCCAGTCTTGTACATAGACTAGACTTACAAGAACGCACCAATGATCAGCTGCTTATGATTAAGAATGTTTTTAAAAAAGAAAGAATAACGTGTGTTGAATAGATACATAGGAAGCGATGAGATGATTATTAGACTTGTAAATTAGCAGAAATAGTGACAATGCAATAAAGAAGTGGTTGCAATAACTCCTTTCTGTAAGTTGAATTCAGAATGGAATAGGAAGAGTTTTCATCTGTGAAAGTTTAAAACAATAAATACGCAAATAAAAAAAAAAAATCTGTCTTAGAAACAGAAAATAATTATTATGAAGAAACTAAGAGAGGAAAGTATAATGAACACCTTGCTTTACACTAACTTTGTTTCTCTTTCCTCAGAAGACAGTTCTGGATTTAGATTGTAGTCATTGTAGTTCAAAATTTTTATGTTATGAATTTAAAGTACATGCTTTTGTTTTAAAAACTATTCAAGATTTTTTTCTTCAGTTTTTTTAGTTATCCATCTTCTCTTGATCAGTGTAGCAAACTGCAGCTGCTCTGTGAGGAGACTTTGAAATTTTGGAAATGACTAAGTTACATATTTCTGCTACCTATAAATTAAACTAAACATTGAAGTAATTAACAGTTTTGTGCTAAATATTGTTTAAAAATTGTAACAGAAATGAGTAATAGTATACAATGCATGTTTAATGAAAACAGTGTAACAAGCAATATGCTGCACACCAATGTTCAATGCTGCTGCTTTGGATATTGTACTCACAAGTCCTGTTGCAAATAGTAGATATATTGAAACAAAGGCTCCTTAGGGCTCTAGGGATTGCTGGGAGCAATTGGAAACTTCCTGTCATAAGGAATTATGAGAGGTTTTTGAAGGTCAAACAGAAGATAGGCAGTATGAGATTTCGGTGAGAGGTAGAGATCTGGCTGGTGGAGACCTTATGCTGTTGAAAATGTTTTTGTGCTTCCATGGCCATGTTTCATATAATGATAACTTTTTATTATCAAAATCATAGCCTTTCAAGAAAATTTAAAATAATTAATTTTTATAAATACATTTTAGCAGGTGATAACATCTATTTATAATTTCTTCCTATGCAACACAGGAGAAAATGTATATGTAACTGAAAAGGCTGAGGAGATTGGGGAAAAGAGTAGTTTCAGAGCTAATTATAACCTTTGAGATGGACCCAGTCTCACAGACCATTATTTCTCTTTCTAGATGTGGCCAGGGAATGTTACTGCTGCCCTCATAAATTGTTCTCATCAAACATTGTTTGCTGTACTTTTTCCTGAGGGATCCTTAACCATCCATTAAGGGTTATGTGTCCATCAGTGCTCAGTACCACAACTGTGTTACCTCTGGTGTGACAGGAATAGTCATAATTCTCACATTTCAGGACAGGATTATTTATATATCAAACTTTGTAACAGATATGTATCCTTCATGTGATGGAGAATCACCTGTATATTGACTATATGAGAGGAAAACTGAGGTTAAAGGTTATAAAAGACTCCTGAAGAGGCTACAGGACCCTGAAAAATTAAATAGCACTCTATTGCATATTTGAATTAGTACATTTTAAAATATGTTTTAACAGTCCTAAATTCTTGAAAATAATGATATCTATAGAGGTCTGAAATGGATATTCTGCCAACAGGCATGCTCTTCCTCCTTCATCATTTCCATAAACGTAATTCTGTCCTTCCCAAGTCACAACTAACACAAGCACTAGTCCAGTAAACTTTCTAAGTTTTACTTATTTTTTCAGGAATGTATTCTTGTTCAAGGAAACTCATATACATATGTATAATGATGAGACTGAGCAGATGCTCATTGTTCCCTGACTGGGATGCATTAAGCATCTATTTAATTAAATTTCTTCATTGGGTCCTATAAATTAATCTTCTGTTTTAAGATGAACCATTTTGTATGCAATGGTCTCTTTCCTGTATGTTGTCAGCAGGCAACCGAGGTGCTTGAATCTTTCTTTAACTGCTGATCTTTTTGAAGTGGAGTTGGAACCTTCCAACTCCACTTTTTTTAGCTTGGATCAAAGAATTTGGAAGTACCTTTTAAAGGTAAACTCCTATTTAATCAGTGCTAGAACCAGAATAACTCTGAGTATAAACCTGCCTCAAGGAAAATTTAAAGCAAAAATGTTTTTCCATGAATTAACCTAAATAATCTGGAAATAGTTTCCTTGGGGGTTCACAATTTAGTTCACAAGTGATTTAGATTTGATTTAAAGGGACCCTGTCAGTGTTCCTATATATAGAGAGAAGCAGTTTAGAAAGTTGTGGTGGGTTGACCTGGGTGGGATGCCAGGTGCCCACAAAAGCCGCTCTATCATTCCCCTCTTCAGCTGGACAGGGGACAGAAAATACAATGAAAGTCTTGTGGGTCAAGAAAAGGACAGGGAGAGATCACTCACTAGTTACCATCGCAAGGAAAAGAGGAACCTGGGGAAATTGATTTAATTTATTACCAATCAAATCAGAGTAGGATAATGAGAAATAAAAACTAAATCTTAAAACATGTCCTCCCACCACTCCCTTCTTCCTGGGCTCAGCTTTATTCCTTATTCTCTCCACCTCTTCCCCCCACACACACAGTGGTGCAGGGGGAAAAGGAATGGGGGTTGTGGTCAGTTCATCACATGTTGTCTCTGCCACTTCTTCCTCTTCAAAGGAATGATTTCTCACACTCTTCCTCTGCTCTGTCCAGAGTGTAGTCCCTCCCACAGAGTGTAGTTCTTCAAGAACAAACTGCTCGAATGTGGGTCCCTCATGGGGTCACAGCCTCCTTTAGCCACCCACTTGATCCAGCATGCAGTCTTCCATGGGCTATAGGTGGATCTGCTCCACTGCTAACCTCCACATGATGCAAGGGAACCGCCTGCCTCACCGTGGTCTTCATCATGAGCTGTAAGGGAAGCTCTGCTCTAGTGCTGTCACAGAGCCACCCACAAAGCAAATAGCAACCACTATCCACAATGAGGGGTTATTGAAACCAAAGTTGCCCAGCACTTTTCCTGACCAAATACAGGCTTGGATGTCTATTGGGAATTAACTACTACACAACTAATTCCTAAACCTTAAGGACAGATGAATGAAAAAGCCACACACTCACTCATAAAGGGGAAACTTCCCACACCAGAGTGCCCAAGATGTCACTCACCCAAAAAGGGGGCAAAGCTCACTTAGTCCACAGAGACTCAATCAATCCATGGAAGTATTCTTGGATGGCGTGTCCAAGGGGAGTATTCAACTGCCAGGCCTGCTGCTCTACAAAGAACCAATTCGCCTGGCTCTTAAGTGCACTGTGGTCATTCTGATTGGTTGAGGGAGTGAACTCGGACAACCCCAGAGAAACCAGACCCTGAGCCTGTTTACTAAGGGTCCAGACCCTGGGGCACTTGTCAGCCACCATGACATTCAGTTTTAATGGCTGAGACACCAAACTGCGCTGGGACACCCTTGGGTTTTTGTCTGTTTTGTCTGTCTGGGAGGCAGTATCTGCCACACGTGCCTAGAGCACCTTCTCCCCCTCCTTCTTCAGTGACCTTGATGTCTACATGGTTGTTTCTCCTGCATATTCTCACTTTTCTTCCTCACTACAATTGCAGCTGCACAGCAACATTTTCCCCTTCTTAAATATATAATCCCAGAGGTGCTACCGCCATTGCTGATGGGCTTGACCTTTTCCAGCCACAGGTCCATCTTGAATACAGCTGACACTGTCTCTATCAGAGATTGGAGAAGCTTCTGGCAGATTCTCACAGACATTGCCCCTGTAGCCATCCTGCTATAAAAACCTGGCCATGCAAACTCAATACAAAAGTGCTTTCAGTAAAAGGAAAGGAAATTTAAAATGAATCATCAGAGTTTACAGACTAATAATTCCTAATAGGGGAAAAAAAAATATTCAAGACAGTAAAGGTAACAAAAGCACTCAGATCTAGAGAAGATAACCATAATTGAGGAAACCTGAGTGAAAGTACTAAAGCAGAAGAAAGCAGAATTGATTTCTGGGAGCTGTATAATACAAGGAACGATTGGCAGATATATACTACAGAAAATACCTGTTGTGTACAAAGACAAAAAATGCCTCCTTTGCACATTGTCCTTTGATATTTTTAAGATTAAGAGATACGGTTTTCCTTCTGGATGCAATGGGTTTCTGTGGATTTGGCTATTACACAAAGCTTTCAAAGGAAGATTGTAATCATCATTACATTATGTTGGTATTTTCTAAAATGGGATTTAATGAATCTTTGCATGAAGTGTAATTCAACTTAAAGTTTAAACTGATAAAGTACAATCCTTCTTTCAGTTTCCAGGAATTTAAAGCAAAATGACATTAAGAATAAATGCAAGTAACAACTTGTCTCTTGTTTTTGTATTTCTGACTTGAGTCCCTTGTTGTTTTGCTTTTCAAACCATTACACAACTTTAAATAAATTGAAATACATCTACTGTTTATCAGCTGAAGAACTTTGGGAAGCTGTTTGCCTCAGCTTCCATAGCTTAGTCCTGGATAATATAGTGAGAGCACTAGACGAACTTGTGTTGTTAAATACTGAACCCACTGCGACACATAGTTTTGCATATTCTCAGCTTAGCACTGTCATAACTAAAGCATGTTGACTGTGCTTCCGTTCAGGGCAGCCCTCTCACATACAACTACACAAATGGCATGTACAGTACTTTCAGTGGGAATCACAGACCATAGTGCTCCCATTTTAGAGAAGGCATAGAGAAAATTATACTCTACTTTGGAGTACCACAACACTGTATCACTAGAGTACAAATGATGTCTATGATACATTGTACAGAAGGATTATAATCTTTTAAAAACAGAATTGTTTATCTTTTTATAAAGGATAGCGAAATATCATGGAATCATGAAATCCACTTGGGAAGAGAGCAGTCCCTGGTCATTCAAACATCTATGTGTTTCCTGCAGCTCCAATTAATTCATAAGAATATGGGAAACCTTGTTGTCTTCTTAAGCAAGTACATTGACAGACTGCTTTGAGAGAGAATAAGTCATTTGGGAGTTCTTATTTCAGTATACTAATACTTGTGATATTTTTCTTATGTGCTTAGGTGTTATGTTTTCAAGCTTTGCATTATTTTGTAAAAGTCTTCTAAAACTGTTTTCTTTACTTCATTGGGAATCACTCTTCTCTGTTATTAGTATACTATGGCATCAATAGTGAAATGTTAGAACATTGCTCTTTTTGATAACAGTAAATTTCTCACAAATATTTATGAGACCTGTTATTTTTAATCTTCTCCACAGTAGCAAAACTGATAGAAGAAGAGGGAATGGCCTCAAGCTGCACCAGGGGAGGTTTAGACTGGACATTAGGAAAAATTTTTTTACTGAAAGGGTTGTCAGGCATTTGAACAGGCTGCCCAGGGATGTGGTTGAATCACCATCCCTGGATGTGTTTAAAAGCCGTATAGATGTGGTTCTTGGGTATATGGCTTAGTGGTGGACTTGGCAGAGCAGGGCTGATGGTTGATGGTCTTAAATATTTTTCCTAATCTAGATGATTCTGTGATTCTAAGTAAGACTATAAAAAGAAACAGTCAATGTTGATATATACGGCTCAATAGAATAATGTATGAAAATTTTGTATTTTGGTAATCAGTGACAATGATCTGTCCCCTCTAATATAAACAAACTGAAACACACTTGTTAACTCATTTTAGAGATCATCACCATCAGTTGTAGATTTCCAGGAAGAATTCAGTTTTGTTTTTTGTTTGTTTTTTAATTAGCTGAACTATGTAATGATGATATTAAAAGCATTGAAAGCAGGCTTCTCCGTGCTGCACAAACAAAAGCAATCCAGTATCTCATTTACATTCCTCTCCTGGTGTGTGCAGCAGATCTATAAATAGAATGTGCTACACAGAGAAATTTATTATTGCAACTGATAGCAATTTTCATTTGCAAAGGTGTCTAGAGGCATTATTCACAAGATTCATTCTGGTAGACTCTCCAGCTGAGATCCTCACTCCCCAGAACTGCAGGTGGTCAGTTTAGAAACACACTATCAATTGTCATGCACAAAGACGGTCACAAGACTTACTTATTTCTCTCTGAAAAAAAAAAAAAAACAACAACAAAAACAACAAACAAAACAAACAAACAAAAAAAAAAAAACAAAACAAAAAAAAACAAACAAACAAAAAACAAACAAACAAACAAACAAACAAAAAAAAAAACACAACAAATCTCTACCCTGATTGCATGGGTATTATAAGCAGTGAACAGATTTTTAAAAATCACATGCATTTGACATTTTATCACTGAACATCCTAATGATTATGCTATTATCTGGAAAAACAAAATGACTGTGGTTTGATACAGCTCACATCATGTCTTCTGCATTCATACCCACAGCACACGTGACCTTATCAAGTATAAGACAGACTGTTTCTGTTCAATACTGAGAATGTGTAGTGATCATATGAACTGACCTATCTATCTGTCACCTAATTATGGTCATAAAACAAGAGGAAAATCAAATAAGATCCCTAGTGAAATTATATTAATAATAAGAGATAGATATGAATGTCTTATCCTCCTGCTTCTCCTACCTGATTTTGTTTTTTCCTTCCATATCTGCCACTGTGCTATCTTTGTATAGCAAAAAAACCCATAATTCACAGAAGAAGAATATGCACATTTTTAAATCTATGTTTCAGACCTCAAGACTAATTACAACTTACTTTTTTCTCCTGCCTATTCTAATACTCTTTCTGTGACTGATAGTGTAAGATATATGAAAGCAGATATATTACCTATTTATGCTGGTTCAATTTCAATATAATCACGACTATAAGTATTCATATTTCAGTTTTTCTATACATCTTACTATGTTGTCACAAGTTATGTGCAATACCTGACTGTACAAATAATGTTTCCATTTGCAAAGTAAACTTAGGAGTTCACATTGGTTTCACTTTCTTTCCTTTTTTTTCAGACATAATAGAAGAGCTGGTTTTCTGAAGCCATTATTTCAACTCTATAATGAAAGCAGCAGTATAAATAACTAGTGAGACATTAGAAAAGTCACATATCTTATCATGAAAGAATAGATAAATTAAAATACAAAATTAAACCCAAAAGGACCTGTCAACTCAAGTTACCCATAAAGCATTCTGGCATCTCTAATGCCAGGCTTACAAGCAAAAACCAACAATTAGAGTAAAAACAAAGAAATGTGTTACAACCATAATTCAAATGTCACTCATTTTTTGTAAGTGTAAAACCCATCCTGTTTTTTTAAATGTGTTTTGGTAATTATACATATTTTTTTGTTTGTTTTTAATTTACATTTGTCAGTGATGCAGAAAATTGGTTTTGTGACTGCCCTAAACTCTACTCTGGAAAACTCTGCCAGTTTGCGACTTGTGATGAAAATCCATGTGGAAATGGTGCTACGTGTTTTCCAAAGTCCAGGCGAGATGCTGTTTGTCTTTGTCCATACGGAAGATCTGGCATCCTCTGCAATGATAGTAAGAACCATATTCTTCATGCATTGGTCATAGTTTATGACATTCATAGAAGCTGTGGTAAGAAACAAGTCAAATGCTTGGAAGGCAAAACACTGAAAGTGACCACTTCCCTATCTCCAAAACCAGCCCACAATCCAGTCACAAGTGAAGAATGTCTGAGCTGAGCACCCTCCCTGTGTGTTGCTTCATAAAAGTGTTGGGCAAAGACAAGGAGACAAAGAGATCAATGAAGCTGAGAGTAGACAAGCTAGAAAATCCTAGGCAGTGTCTGATGTTTTAGTCATTTTCCTGGAGAAAAGCTGAAAGAGGGATTTGAATGAGAGCAAGTCCATTCAGAGGAAATAATTTCTCCTGTAGCTTATTTTTATCTCTACTTAGGGCAGCATTACTTTGTACATTTTGTAAATAAAAGGCGTGTATAAACACTACCTTCTGGATGGTAAAAATACTACCAGGTGCTAAGATTTGATTAATTTCTCAGGTCTAAAAGAGGAACAAATGAAAGTTTACCAAGTGCTTTTCTATGAAGCAGGAGACAGGATGAAGAGAAATTAATAAAGTTAAGTAAATAGATCATTTTGACTAATATTATCAAATGAAGGGCTTTTATTCATCAAACATTGATTATAGTGGTTGTTCTAGGTCAGAACTTTCTGCATGTGAACATACAAGGTATACTTTTCCCCTAACAGTCAATGTAGGAAGAAGTAATGACTGAAAAATCAGCATACATAAAACAATCCCAGGTTCTGAGACAATTTAGCAGTGCATAGGAACTGCCTTTTAAAATAAATATTAACCAATATTCAGGTTGGATCAAAGTCTACATTTTCTTTTTCTTCCTAAAATGGTCTGGGTTGGAAGGTACCTTAATTATCATCTAGTTCCTCCATCCTTGCCGTGGGCAGGGACACGTCCCACTAGACCTGCTTGCTCAAAGCTCCATCCAACCTGGTTTTGAAAACATCCAGTGATGGAGTATCCACAACTTCTCTGGGCAACCTGTTCTAGTGTCTCAGCACTCACCACAGTGAAGAACTTCTTCCTACCAATTTCTAATCTAAACCTATTGTCTTCCAGTTTCAAAACATTTCCCCTCATCCTGTCGCTACAAGCCCTTGTAAAAAGTCCCTCTCCAGCTTTCTTGTAGTCCACATTCAGATACTGGAAGACTACCATCCGATCATCCCTGGAGCCTTCTCACCTCCAGGCTGAACAACCCCAACTCAAACATACGCATCTTTAGTTTTCAAAATTTTCATTAGATAAACATTTATGTTTTATCCATTTTTTCACCCTGGTATTTGATAGTCAATAACAAATGTAGGCAAATGTATGAAACATTTATGATACTTCTTCGATAATCTTTCTTAACGTGCAGTAGCACCAGACATTGGCACTTCATGTGCTCTGTTTGATATCAGGGCTAGCCCGTGACAAATTTCTTTCATGCACTTCTCTGATTGGTCTTTGAGTCCATGTAAACTTGATATACAACATGCCAAACAGCTCCAGAGCTTAAGTATATAGCTTGTGCAGAAGTACTTCCATTTGTTTGCTTAAATGCACCAATTGCTAATGCCTTTAATGCCTCAAGCTTATGTGTTAGAACAGATGTTTCAGAGTTGTTCCCTGTTTTATGGAAGTTTCTCTTTTCACCTTCTCCATGCCTCCCCTGCTTTTATATATATCCTTATTATAACCTTCTCAATATTTTTTTCTGAATAGCTGATTCATACATTTTTGGGGACACCAGTCATGCTACAACATGTAGCCTTTAGTCATCCAGGCTGCCTTTCTTTGTTTCTTCTTAGTTCCACTATATCCTCTTTAAAATAAAGGTCCAGAGTTGACTGAAATATTCAAGGTGTGATAAGGCCATTGTTTCATACAGTGGTATTTGACATTTTTCTGTTTTATTCTCTGTCCTTTACTGAAGCAGTTCCTCCATTCTATTTCCTTTTATAAGTACACCAACATTTTCATGAAAACGCTGCTTAAAACTCCTTACACCTCTTTCATTGGATGCTGTTTACAAGTTCAGATCCCACCATTCTGTATCTAAGGATAGGACTGTTTCTGTAGTCTACCTCAATTTACATCTGTCAACACTATCATCTAATGCTTTTTCTCTATAGTCATTCAGTGAGGCTCTTCTGCAACTCTTCAGTCACCTGTCTCTAAATTGTGAGTCTGAGTGAAAATTGAGAGAAAGCACACAAATTCATTAGCTTAATTAGACTACAAAGCTGAAGGGTTTGAAAGCAGAGAAAGAATGAGGTTTTATTGAGTGGAAAGGGAAAAGTCATCCCTGTAAGCAAGCAAAATGGGGAAAACCACTCAGCTTTACAGGAGAGTACAAATCTAGGGTCAATAAGCCCACAACATAGAAAATTATTGAAATACAAAAAAATATTTTGTTGAACTGAGTCTTAAGAGTTTAGAAGGAATAGAAATGAAGTGAGTGCAGACAGAAGTCCTGTTAAGCTGGAATGTGCACTGAAACTTAAAATGAGCTGCAAAAGGCTTTTTAACACATATGCAAAAACTGAACAAAGAAAGGAGAAACAGTGATGCAGTGGCAGTGAAGACTGAATAGCTCTAACAGCATCAAAGCCATGCATTTGGTGAGGTATTTTAAGATAATGATAGATTGTTTAAATGCACTAGTAGAATAATGTAAATTTTATTACCAATAGAAGACAAAATTATTTGTTTACTACAACAAAATGAGTGGCCCAGATAATAAATTTATGAGGAAAAAAATGCTCCTTAAAATTTAAAGTCTAGGTGCTCACTTAATCTCCTATTTAAGATATACAATAATATTTTCTTTACTATTAAGATTAGTAACCAAGCATGCTACTTTGTGTCTGAAACACTGAAGAAAAGTTTGTTTCTCCTAAGTGCTTGTCAAATAATTGATCTTCACCAACAAGAAATGTGCAAGGTGTTGCAGTGTTTATTTGATAAAATGAATATAGCAAGTGTGCCAATTATAACTGCAGATTTCATTCAGCATTACTCCTCCTACTCCAGTCTCCAATAGAGATTTTCAAAAGGCAAAGTAAGAATAAGTAAAGATGTGGACTGAGTCACAGATGAGGCCACTGATGAGCCCACTAATAAGAGCTGGAAGTCACACAAAGAACAACATCAATATCTACAAATATGTAAGAAAAAGTGATTTAAAAATTATTGTCACTGGTAAGTAATAAAAAAAAAACAAACAAACAAACAAAAAAAACACAAAACCAAAAAACAAAACACTTGACAATACAAGTTAAAATACATCATTTTATGGGAAATGCATAGCATTCTAAAAGTAAGAAAATTATTGAGCTACCATAAATATGACAAATCAAGTAAAAATTTAAGGACAGATAGTAAATTCTATTAGACAAAACTATATATATGGAAAAATAGACAAACTTCTGGAACTAACAAAGACTTTTCTTTTTCTGAAGCAGGCAGAGCATACTACAGACTAAGCAAGCTGAGAACAATTGCTCTGAGTTTACCTTTGTTATGTTATGGTATGGTATGATATGTTATGCTTGTTTCAGACATCAAGAAAGTCTTTCTAAAAGCTTCTTCTATTTTCCAAATATGCATAGTAAAATGTGTTATCTCATTACACACCTTTCCTTGCTTTTATCACTAAATCACTTTTATCACCTTGTTATTATGACTGCAAGTTGACCATTATATATTGAAATGTCTCTCAAGAAACTACATGTCTACAGTATAATGGTCCAAGGACAAGGGATGATAATACAAATTAAAAGAGAGGACGGGTGGTGCTGATCAGTTGAAGGACATGACCAGACAAGTGTACTGACCAGACAACTCTTTACACGTGACTGGCACTCTTAGTCTCTGTATCCTTCTATTTTTCCACACTTGTTCCTCCTCAAATGACCTAATTCCCTCCCTCACCTCACCTTTGGCTCCTCTGTGCTCCTCTGGGATTGTGAAGATGTGAATTTTAATTGTAATTATAGGAGTATAAATGTGGCCAAATCACTATTGTTAACATGGAATAATAATCAAATAGCTTTAATGAACTTAAACAAGTAAAAAAAAGTATTGTTGTATTTCACCAAAATCAGCAGAGTTTAGGGCACTGTTCTTGTACCAGGGGGAAAAAAAAAAAAAAGAAAAAAAAGTGTGTATGTGTTCAACTGTTACTGTCTCTGTAATCAGCCTTTATTTCTTTTTTCTGTTTTTTTAACACTTTCATCTGGGTACAGACTGGGGGGATTCCCTGGTTAGTACAAGAAACTGCTACAACTGCTACAGTATGTGAAATATAAGGCTAGTATGTTTGAAATATCTGACTAAGGAAATTTGATATATAAAATGTAGAAATTTTAGAGAGGAAATATTAGGGTATCATTGTATTGCAGAGCTGCCATGACTTCCTAAATGTGAGTAAAGCAGAAATGGTTCAGTTGCTTGGAATAGAAGTGAACATTCGGACTTCTAAAGACTTGATGTTTTTAATTATACATTACACAAGAAACTGGACCCTTCTAGAAGGCTGTTGATCATAATATGAAGCAAGTGCTTTGTAAGCATGAAGGTAAATTTAAAAGAGGGATTTTGAAGGAATGTGAATGTCTAAAATGAGTAATTGTGCCGAATACAGTGGTTTAGACCAAAGTTCAAGTGTTTTAGTTTCATTATGTGTTTCACTTATGTACACGTGACAGCATAAAATGGAGTCCTAACTGTGACATTACATTTAATAAAAACACACTGAAAAGGGCCATCCACAGCATGCTTTCACAGCAATCTGTATGTTCCTTGAAACATTTCTAAGCAACATTTATCGTAATACTTCACAGTGCAAAGGAGTCCAGGAGATATTCTCTAGCATGTGTTCCCTCCGTATATAAAATTGATTTCAAAGTGCTGAAGTGGGAATAGTCAATTGCTCCAAGGTCTGTAGAGTGAAAATCAGCCTGCAAACAAATTTCTTCAGCTATGTTTGGCACACAGTGTCACCTTCAGAGTTGTTTGGGTCTGCATACTAAATTGTTCAGTTTGGTGACAGCAGATGCCCAAAGGGAATTTCTTCAGATAAAAAAAAACCCTGCCTCACAATGTTTCTGCTCAGTGCTAAGAGACTTTGGGATATGCTGATCAGGATTGCTCTTCTTCCTGTTTGAGAAACTTTATTTTGTGGGCCATTTGCTTTTAGCTGGGCCTTAGTATCCCACTCTCCTCCAATGTGTCATGAAAATTATACAAAACATACATAGGCACACTCACACACTATTAATGTTACTGCTGCAGCAACCAGTTTTTCAGATTCATACTTTCATCCTTGAGCACTGAAATAAAACACTTTTATTATTTTGCTCTGCTTCCATGCACAGCTTTCGCTTTACCTATTAAATTGTCTTTACCCATGAATTTTCTCACTTTTATTTTTCTAATTCTTTCCTTTATCCCTCTGTGAGGGAGTGAACAAGTGGCTGTGTGGTGCTTAATTGCCAGCTGGGCTTAAACCACAACAGTCCTTTTTGGTGTCCAACCTGAATTCAGTCACCACTTCCCATTGGCAGGCAGGTGTTCAGCATCTGCAGGAAAGCAAGGCTCATGCGTAATGGTTACTTGGGAAGACAAACATCATACCTCCAAATGTCTTCCCCTTCCTCTACCATCTCCCCAGCTTTTGTATGATGAGCATGATGTCATATGGTACAAGATATCCCTTTGGCCAGTTGGGGTCAGCTGTCTCACCTCTGTCCCCTCCAAACTTCTTGTGCACCCTCAGCCTACTCAGTGGTGGGGTGGTGTGAGAATCAGAAAAGGTGTTGACTCTGTGTCAGCACTGCTCGGCAATAACATAAACAACCCTGAATTATCAACACTGTTTTCATCACAGATCCAAAACAAACCTCCATACCACCTACTATGATGAAAATTAACTCCATCCCAGACAAAATCATCACACCCTTCATCTGTCTTGGGTTTTGTAGTGTATTGCAAAGCTGTGGCTCAAGATGTATTGGCAGTGAACGCTGAAAGGAATATTCATTTTAACTCCTTAAAGAAAATTCAAAGCTAATGAAACCATTATTCTCTTTCATCTTTGTCATTTTATTCTTTCCTCTTTGTTAATATTTTTTTCAAAGTACAGTTGATTTTCATTTTACCTCACATTTTTATGCTCACCTCTGCTAAGATGTGCAATGTTAGGGAAGTAGGTAGCCAACCACAGTAATATATTTATATAATGGAATAATTTGAGTTTTTTTGGTTTTGAGGCTATGGGACATATCATACTATATTACTTCTTCAGTACTGGGAATGCAGGAGAGGACAATGACAAATGGTATACAACTGACAGAGAGTCACAGGACAAGATCAAGGACAAAAGAGCTGATAAAGGGCTTCAGTATTCTGTCAGAGTGGTGTGTGGTTTAGACAGAGTGCTAATTTGGAGTCTATTTTTCCATGGCTCATAGTCAAAGCCATTGGGACATATCTCTGTTCTTTACCACTTCAGATGTATGCTGCAAGAGCAAGACTGGAAATCAGCTTGGATAGTTATCTAGGCAGGAAAAGGGAAATAACTCAGTGTGGTTAGTGGTCCCGTGTGGTATTTCAACCAGCCCAAACATTTTATAGTGTTTGGAAGGACTGTGTTTCAAGGAAAAGAGCACTATAAGACTGTAAAATTTTCTGCATAGTCTTAGCTCCACCGTTTTATAATAAAAAGAAAAATAAAAGAAAAATGTGAAGTTATCTTGCCTGACACTATTTTACTAATCACTGTATTTTTCATACAGGGTTGTGGGATTTTTTTAATTTTTAAGATAAAAATATGTAAGAGTATGGCATACTAGTCTATATTAAAATGAAACTAATGCAGATCATTACATGAAACAATGTTCTACATGCACATTTAACATTTAACTCTTTGATATGATTGGATAAATATATCTTGATAAATAATAGTGTAGAAAAGAAACATGATTTAAAGTGTAGTACAGTGGCAGTCCAGAAATGGATAAAATATAGAGAAGCTGGCAAGCTAGATGTGTTAAATTATCCAGGAGTATAAGCTTTTTACTCAGGATTAATTGACATTTCTAAATAATTTTTAGTCTCCAAAGACCAGCACAGGGAGGAGTATTTACAAACCTTTACTGCATGTACCTATCTGCTGAAGATAGGGTAGTCAATTAGACGCTGCAGCTGTCTTTTACTAGGTGTCACAAATGGCTTCAACACCATGGAGAAAACTGTGAAGAAGTAAACCAAAATAATGTATAATGATTTTCATAAAACATGCCTGTGGGGGTCTTGTTGCCTTATACAGTATTTCTCCTTTTGGTGACCACACACCTTATATAGGTATAGATCCATATGGTGGTTAAGCACTATTTCAGGTAACATCCAAGCATTGTGCACACACAGGGAAGGACCAGCACGGAAGGGAGCAGGGGTGGGGTATGACAGCTGGTTAACAAGTGCAGTTAGTGCTTCCACAAGGCAACGGTAAAAAAAGGACAATTCTATCATGGAATTTGAAATTCCCTAAACCTCTCTGTGGGTCTGAGTTGCTCATCTGGAGGAGAAGACATACCATGCTTCCTGCCAGCCCCCTGATAACCACTGGTACATATATCTTTGCATGCTCAAATAGTAAGTTTATCTCACCATTAGTGATATACTGGATTTACTGTTACTTTGACTTAGGTAATTGTACTAGTGATTTATATTTCTTACTTTGTTATTATTTAAGATAAGTTGTTTATCCCAAAAGCTGTTGGCTGCTGGTGTCTGCACATCAGGAGCCTATAGCACAGCAGGGATGTCTTAAGCCCCTGTGATTCTGGGTATGTTATTGAATGTACTTCATGTCATTAAAGAATGGGTTAAAAGACCATAAAGAGCTGAAAGGAGGTGCTCAAGTAGTCAAAAATGGAGACTACTTATTAAAATTTCTTCTCAGATGATTTGAAAGGGGCTGTGCTCAGGACACAGAGGTGTACGAAATTAAAAGGTCAATTTGCAAAGAATGTTTAGTGACAGGGCTCTAATGGAGTTCAGAGATCTATACTCAATTCTTCAGTAAACTCCAGGTTTTGTGCACAGCTTTGTTCAAATAATATATTTTCTGAGTGCCTTATGGTCCCTATTCTTTATAATCAGGAAAAAAGTTTTTCCTTGATTTCACAAAGAATAACTTCAGAATTTCTAAATCATTTAGCTTTTATGGCAATGAAGACCAGAAACAAAAAACATGCAGAATGGGAAGTAGTTGCAGGATATGGAGAAGGTTAGCTTCATCCCACCTAGCTTTAGATGTCTATAATACTTTACTCTGACATACAACCCATCACCACTTTTGTGTTTAGTGGGGTGAAATAAGCATTTTAGAATACTGTTTCCCTGACCTGTATTAGTTAAGTTTTTTATACAAAAGACATTTCATTCTAAATGTGATTAATTTTTCCACTGACATGAAGTGCAATCTTAAGTGGTCAGCTGTTATGTGGACATCTATATCATCAATACCTTCATTTGGTCAGATGACTTCCACCCATTACGTACATGTGCAGGTTGCTTCTAATGAGTGGAAGGTTTATGGGCCAGATGTCTCTTTCCTATAGTAAAGAAATACAGAAAAATAAAAAAAAGGTAAGGAAAACTGTGACATTAAAAAAGTCTAGTAATTATTAAATACCAATGAGAAATAAAATGGGTTTGTATTACAATATAACAAAAAAAAATTCTAATATACCAGATTTTTTTTTTTGTATCAGAAGATACATGTAGGCTTTCCACATATGTAGATCTTCAAAGTAAAGTGCAATTCTAGTACTGGATTCTGGTAATATGCTGTACATCACTGTGCAGGACATTCCTTTGTTCAATCCATCTCTATAGGGAATGCTGACAGGGGCAAGTAGAAAGGCAAGAAAATAACTCCTCAGTTAGAAAGATCCCAGGAAATAACTGAGACAATGGCATACTTCTTCCTGTGAATAAAGTCTTCTACTCTGCTGGGAATAACTTGTCAGGATTAGTATCTTCAGAGATCTCTTACAGTGAAGCACATTACCTGGGTCTGTGGAGATACAAGATGGAATTTGCTTTTCCTGTGATAAAGAGAAGTGGGAAGAGACAACAAACACAAAGGCCTTCTTTATTTTAAAATAGGAAGGGGGGATCAGAAATCAAATTAACCAAACAAAAAATTCCAAAGCTCCAGGTCCCTAAAACAA
>JANHFX010005706.1:20262-38730 GCA_027560015.1 Chloroceryle amazona
GAGGGAGGGAGGGAGGGAGGGAGGGAGGGAAAGAGAAAAGAAGGAAAGCCTACGTTTGCACCTTTTGTCAGATGCAGATACTAAGGCAATGTCTGCCACTTCAGTGCCAATATGGTAAGTTTCCCAAAGTGCAGATTTAGAAACAGATTCCACTAGCTAGAGATGGTGATATAATTTTCACAACTACATGTGATTGTGTCTCTCACACTTTCAGTATTTAGGGCCAAATTGTTAAAGGTACTTATGATAACATAGATTTACTCAGGGAAGATTATAATATATTATTAGGACTTCTTAATATGGTTTGTACATAGTGCAGCTATGTATTCCTTCCTTACCCAATCCATACTGTTGCCTTCATTAGTACTGTTGGATCCAGTCATGTTTGTTGCTCAGGTTGTTTGGAGATTAACTGCTCAAATACTTTAAATCTAGTCTCATACCTAGTCTTTCAGGATTAAGCTTTATGCAACTATTTTTACTCTATCTCATGTTTTCCACTAGACCATACTGTCAATACGAGCATTGTGTTATCTCTACTCTGAGCATTGCTAAAAAAACTGACTACAGTATTCTCATAAGAGAGCTGTTCCATTCCCTTATCATCTTTGTGGCCCTGCGCTGGACTCTCTCAAGCAGTTCTATGTCCCTCTTGAACTGGGGGGCCCAGAACTGGACACAATACTCCAGATGTAGCCTTACCAGGGCAGAGTAGAGGGGTAGGAGAACCTCTCTCGATCTACTGATACACCCCAGAATGGCACTGGCCCTCTTGGCCACAAGAGCACATTGCTGACTCATGGTCAGCTTCCCATCAAGTAGGACCCCCAGGTCCTTTTCCCCTTCGCTGCCTTCCAACAGCTCGGTCCCTGGCCTATACTGATACCTGGGGTTACTCTTTCCCAGATGCAAGACTCTACACTTGCCCTTGTTGAATTTCATTAGTTTTCTTCCTGCCCAACCCTCCAGCCTGTCCAGATCTTGCTGGATGTCAGCACAGCCTGCTGGCGTGTCAGACACTCCACCCAGCTTGGCGTCATCAGCAAACTTGCTGACAGGGCACTCTGTGTTGTCATCCAGGTCATTGATGAATATGTTGAACAGGACCAGTCCCAGCACCGACCCCTGTGGGACTCCGCTAGTTACAGGCCTCCAACTAAACTCCATCCCACTGACCACAGGTCTCTGGCTTCTTTCCTTCAACCAGTTCCCAATCCACCTCACTACCTGATCATCCAGACCACACTCGCTCAGTTTAGCCAGAAAGATGCTGTGGGAGACAGTGTCAAATACCAAATACCAAATACCACCACCAATACCGAAATCAAGATAAACCACATCCACCACTCTACCATCATCTATTGATCTGGTTATGTCATGCTATCCTCTGGTGCCTCAGGTGTCAGGAGCTCTTGAGGATAGTCTTCAGAAGTATAGACAGAGACAAAGAAGGCGATTAATTATACAAATTAAAAATTATAAACTATACATTTTTATGTCACAAAACTGATAGTTGTTTGAATTAACCTGTAACATTCACAGCTTTGGAGGAGGCAGAAGTAAATAGTGGGCAAATGTATTTTAGAAGAAGCTACATGCTTTACTTGTTCAGTGGCCAATGTACAGGAAAATTTCATTAAATTGAACCTAAATGAGAGTAAAAAAAAAAAATTAATAATTTGTCAGTACTGTAAATTATGCATTTTAGATACTCAATTCCTGAATATTCAGACAGTTCAAATGATAGAGCAAATAATGTGAACCATTTGTGTTAGTCCTATTAGTGCTGCAAATTCATCCTTTTATGTTGTCTTATTATTATTTCTCTACCTGTGAAGAAATATTATTCCTTAACCTCTTCAGCACATCCTTGCACTTACTTTCACTCAGAAGTATGTCAGAGATGGCATTTCTTTTAAAAGCAAATTTTCTTTGTGTTTTCTTTTGTCTACCTCAGTGCTGAGTAAATATTGCAGTGCACTTCTAACATTGTTATAGAGAAACCAGGAGATGGCAGTAGTTGTCAATAATTCATTTGTAAAAGAAGCCTTTTTACAAAAGCTAAAAACTAAAGAGATTACACTCAAGCTATAACTGTATGTATGTAAAATATTACAACATATCGAATTATTAATATTATTAATTAGATTTTAAATTTTAGAATGAGTTATTAAAGAGAACATTTTAATGTATTTAACATTTAACATATGTTAAATAATTTCCCCTAACACTGAATTTCTTTCCTTTTTTTATCCAGCTATTGATATTAGTCACCCAAGTTTCAATGGCACAGATGTCTTTGGCTATACATCATTCCTGTCTTATTCTACAATCCCAAATATCACCTTCTACTATGAATTCCACTTAAAATTTCAGTTAGCAAATCATCACTCAGCTTTACAAGATAACCTGATTTTTTTCACTGGACAGAAGGGCCAAGGTAAGCTTTATTTTTATTATTTATCCTTACAGGCTTTCAAATATTCATTAAACAAGTCGGATAAAAATTTACACAGCTTTTTTCTTTATTCCTTTTAGGATATCATTTCATAAGGAGGAAAATACTCTCTTCTGTAGTTATTTTGTAAACATAGAGTAAGCAATCAGGTTGTATAAATGTTTTTTTTAATTCAGAAGTACAACTGTTTCCAGTAATTAATAGTTAATCTGGTGCTTGAGGTAGCATACTTCTAAAGAAAATAAGTGGAAAACAGAAGATGAAGGTTCTCTTTTTAATCTTAAATGTGTATTTAATTATTTATCACATTTATTTGTGCAGTTTTGAGAGATGTTGCCTCAAATCTTTATTGGAAAATCAATACATACATCAAATATACCTCAGCCACACTGACATTTCCAGTACCTGTGTCCTCAAATGACTTGCCACTAGAGTAGCCATGAATTGCTGCCATTGTCACAGTGGGTGCACTTCCATGGCCCACAGGATTCTCAGCACTGAAATCCCACCCTGTGGCAGCCTGAATTGGACTCTGCATTATTTACGTAACATGAGACCTGAATCCCTAAAATCATTCAATGCAAGTTAACCTAAGATAGGTATGATTAAGTTGTGCTACGATCTGTATAGTGAATTATTCAACTTTATCTGATTAACACTGCTGAGAAGAAGGTTATATAAATCTCCTTATGATATTTGTACTAAGATTTTAACAATACTTTAGGTGTTTTGGTATCTCTTCACAGCATCCCACTGTGACAGGCTGGCATGGCCTCAGCACTGAAATGGGGTAAACCAGCAACACTACTTCTGTTCTGTCCATCTTAGCATTACTGTACACACAGAACCCATAACATTCATGAAAGTTGAGGGAAAAAAAAATAGTGAAATATTAACATAGACTTAAACCAGTTAGGGCAGAAGCTACTTTATACTTGATAGACGTAGCGAAAATATCAGTTTTATGTTGAATTTTTCTTCAATTAGAACACAAGCTAACTTTTGGGTGTGGAGCTGTTCTGTGGGATTGTTGAAGCCTAGAAGAGATGTTTGGTGGTGTGTCTTTAGGTCTAAACCCATCACAGTAGTAGAGGGATATAGGTACATAAATGTAAGTCTATGTAAAACATCATAAAGTTTGGCAGATATGGCCCATGACTTATGAGGACACTATGATCATGCTGAACAGTATTAGAAAATTAATACTTTGGGAAGATGAAAGAGGGAAGAAATTATTATTAACAGTTTTACAATACTAAGGTCCCAAGCTACATTACTAGAAATCAGTTTTTGGGAGACATAATGTAGTTGCTCAAAACAATCATAGTACATCACATCAGTGAGATACAGGGTATCCTGCATTTGTAATGTTAATACATTTTATTTTTTCTTAAGTCTTATTTTCTATCAGATTTATTAACTTAAGTTTCTGTACCTTATGGGGCTTCTGCTTCCTCCCTGAGGTAAACTTCCAAAAGTTGGACTGTTAGTCTATTGCAATGCAAAATAAAATGTGTTAGTTTGCAACAGCTTGGAAGCTTACATATATGTGATATAATTAAGCCTGTTACTTTTCACTTGCAAAGATCCTGTCAAATTTATCTAGTGCAGCTAAACTGATCAACTGTACTATGCTGTGCCATGAGTCCCTAGCACAGTATATGGACAAACAGCCACACTTAATTTATCAAGTTGATTATCCAAATTAGCCTAACACAAATAAGTATTGAACCACTGCGAGTGTATTTAAACTCCAACTTTGATCTGCCTCTTTCTGTGTCTGAATTAGTCTTTGCTAAATTTTTTCCCAAACTTCAGAAAAATATGGTCATACCACATTTGGTACAAGTACATTGTGGATGCTCCTTAAAATAGAAACTTTGGTAATGACTTTAAAAAAACCCACTATTTTCAGTTTGGAAGTCCTTCACTGGTAATGTGCCAGTTTAACCAAAGGCCGTGGTGTTTCATTCAGTCATGAAAAAATCATTGTAATAAAAATTAACAGTGTTTGTGTTTTATTCAACTGAATGTAACTGCATTCTTTCTATGGAGGTTTTGTATTCAAATTCTTTGGAATAGACTATTCTTTTTATATATATTCATGCTGTATCAAAATACTAACTTTATAGATAAAATCAAATTTCTGTATAGAAAAAGCAGAGTAGTGTTTCCCATCCCGACTACCCGCATTGCTAATGCAGCATGTTCATTTACAACATTATAAGATAAGTGAAATATGGCAGCTTTGGATATGAAACAGCAGTATCCAGAGCTTCAGATGAAGGTTCAGATATGCATATTATTGTTCCTTGTGGGGAAAAAAAAATAAAATTATCTTTTGCAAATGAAGCAAACTCCCCATGCAGTTGGTGCAGGGACATCCTTTTCCTTGGAAGACCAGAAATGGGTCCAGAAATTGAATTTTTATTCATAGGCTTTATGTCAGACTTAAAGTCTTTCAAATAATATTTTATAGTATCATACCTAAAAAGGACAGACTACAGGTATAACATGTAGTCCTAAATGTAAAGAAATTAAATTAGTTACTGCAAGGTTGCAAATGAATGAGTTCTAACCTGAAAGTTTAAGAAGACTTCAGAGAATTAAAGCATACAGCTTTCTGACTAGAGAAATTTCAGTAAGAAGTACTATAGAGCCTCCCTAAGCAGAGGGAGCTTCAATAAAGCCTTCAGGCATTTGTGGGTCAAGGACAGCTGATTGAGCTTGATACAAGCTGCTATAGTTTCCTCAGTCCCATGTCCCTATTGCTCCCCTTACCTCATAGCATCAGGTGCTCTCAAACGTTGATGCTGTTGAAGCACCCAGAAGTAAAGCTGAAAGCATACTGGATTAGAATGCAGTCATAGACTATTTTCACATGCAAATTGGAATTTCAATTTGCTTTTTTTAAAGATTTTGGAGAAAGCTGATAAATTATTCATGCTTCAAGGGAAGGGAACAGCAATGTTTGCTAAACTCACCAGGCTCAACAGGTTTTGTGGATGTCACTACCCTACTCTAGTGTGAAAAGGAGCTTCCTTCAAAAAGCCTACAGATATGTTCAAAATCTCTGCAGCTTCTATTTTAAATCCACAAGGATGCTGGAAGTATTATTACAAGTTAAACATAGACTATTAAAAATATATACAAAACTTAAAATCTTCCTGGCTAAAATTTTCCTAAACTGATACACTTTCAATGGACTTGGAGAATATTTTATGCATCTGTACTTACTAAATCCTGGAATAAGTAGTTATTCTATCTTTGCTTTTCAGGACTGAATGGAGATGATTTCTTGGAGTTAGGCCTCCGTAATGGCAGAGTAGTATATAGCTACAATCTAGGTTCTGGAACAGCAACAATCATTAGTAAACCACTTGATCTGACACTCAATATTCATGTCATCCATCTTGGTAGATATCTCCAAAAAGGCTGGCTGAAGGTAAGAAATTATTTCCTTTAGAAGGATAGCTTTTAAATGAAAGTGCTTTTTCACACTTTACAGGGAAAGTTTAAGAATTACTTCTGTGTTTCCCTGTTAAGTTTGGAGGAATGTCTTCATTAGGAGTTCTTAAATAAGGTAAATTCCTTCATTGTAACAAATATAAATATTTCATTGCAAGGTGGATGATCAGAAGAATAAAACTATCACTTCTCCTGGAAGACTGGTTGGACTCAATGTCTTCAGTCAGTTTTATTTAGGAGGTTATCGTGAGTATACTCCAGAACTCCTACCAAAGGGATCCAGATTTAAGAACAGCTTTCAAGGTAAAGATTATACTGGTTTCAATTCCTTTTAAAACATGCATTAGAGTATTTCAGTTGCCTATGAAATAAAGATCTAATATCTATGTTGTATAATGAAACAAACTAGGATATTCTTGGCTGAGATTCCTGTGGCTTTTTCATTATTCACTACAATAACCAAGAAATATGTGGCAAAATGAGGTTTTCCTAAATATTTTTAATACTTACTGTTTCTTATAAAAATATGTTTGCCATGATATTTCTTATCTGTCCTTGGTCTACATCACCACTCAAAAAGGACTTTCCTTCTCTCTGATAAAGTAGTTTAGATTTTTGTCACATCTAGCTCTGACCATCATCACTGGCAGTTCTGTTTTGGGTAATTGTTTTCATAGAATTGTAGAATCGTAGAATCATTAAGGTTGTGAAAGACCTCCAAGATCATCAAGCCCAACCCTCTAGACATCTCCTCCATGACCACTAGACCATGTCCTGAAGTGCCTCAGCTACACATTTTTTGAACTCCACCAGGGATGGTGACTCCATGACTTCCCTGGGCAGACTGTTCCAATGCTTAACTAGTCTTTCAGTAAAAAAATTCTTCCTAATATCTAATCTGAACTTCCTCTGGTGCAACTTGTAGCCATTTCCTCATGTCCTGTTGCTAGTTACTAGGGAGAAGAGGCCAACACCTTTCGGTGCCAGATTGCTACGCCCGAATTGCAACACACCTCACTACAACCTCCTTTCAGGTAGCTGTAGAGAGCAATAAAGCCTCCTCTTCTTCAGGCTAAACAATCTCAGCTCCCTCAGCCTCTCCTCATAAATGTTCTCCAATCCCCTCACCAGCTTTATTGCCCTCCTCTGTACCTACTCCAGTGCCTTGATGTCTTTCTTGTACTGTGGTGCTCAAAACTGGACACAGTACTCAAGGTGCAGTCTCAGCAGTGCAGAGTACAGGGGCATGCCCTTGGCCTTCTTGGCCACCAGGACACACTGCTGGCTCATATTCAACAAGCTGCCCACCAGCACCCCAGATCCTTTTCTGACGGGCAAATTTCCAGCCACTCCTTTCCAAGCCTGTAGAGTTGCATGGGGTTGTTACAATAGAAGTGAAGTATGCAGCATTTGGTCTTATTAAACCGGACACAACTGACATCACCCTGTCCAGATCCAACCTGTCCAGATCTCTCTGCAGAGCCTTCCTACCCTCAACCACTTAATTTCATGTTGTCTGCAAACTTACTGATGGTGCACTCAATCCTCTCATCCAAATCATTGATAAAGGTGTTAAACAGGACCAGCCCCAGCACTGATCTCTGGGGAACACAACTTGTGACCAGTTGCCAACTGGATTTAACTGTTCACCACAACTCTCTGGGTTCAGCCATCCAGCCAGCTTTTTACCCATCAAAGAGTACACCTGTCTAAGCCATGAGCTGCCAGCTTCCCAAGCAGAATTCTGTGGGGGACTGTGTCAAATGATTTATTAAAAACCAGGTTCCACAGCTTTTCCCCCCCATCTACTAGGTGGGTCACCTGGTCATAGGAGGAGATCAATTTGTCAAACAGGACTTGCCCTTCATGAACCCATGCTGTCTGGGCCTGATCCCCTGGTTGTCCTGCACTTGCTGTGTGAGTGCACCCAAGATGAACTGCTCCATAATCTTCCCTGTTACTGAGATCAGGCTGACAGGAGAGTAGTTCCCCAGATACTCCTTCCAGCCCTTCTTGTACATGGGCATCACACTGACGAGCCTCCAGTCTTCTAGCACCCCCCCTGTTAACCAGAAGTATTGATAAATGATGGAGAATGGCTTGGCAACCTCCTCCGCCAGCTCCCCAGCACTCTCAGGTGGATAATGATGAAATCTTCTTTATGTAATCACAAGATATGGTTTTTTAATTATTTTTTTCCTGACATCATGATATAGGTCCCTAGACAGGACGTAAGCAATTCTTGTTAGGAATATTTCAGCTATTTATCTAACAGTTAATAATTCCTACCTCAAAACCGATATTTGAAGCTCTATAGAAATCTTAATTCAACTCCTACCAAACCAGCAATGAAGAAAAGAATTTGTTACTAACACTTCTTTATTTGCATTCTTTACTGTCATAGAAATAACATACTCAGTATTTGTAAGGTAAATTTTTCCTTTAAGCATTGGAAAGACTTTCAAATTAAAAGAAAACATACTACCATACCAGAGCAAAGTTTGAATTCTCAGTTATAAAATTGTGGGCACATTATGAAAGGCAAAGCGTAAGAATAAAATTCACTTTCATACACTACTACACTCCACTTCAACACACAACTGTGTCTTTTCCAACTTATTTTTCTTCTTACATAGAAACTTCCTCAAAATCAATTTCTTATCCTATAAACAATTTTTCACTCAGAAAGTCTTTGAAATAACATTTCAACTCTCTTTTCAGGAAGTATGGATTGAATAGTTACACTTTTCATAGCTTCTTAACAGTTGCAAATTGGCATATCATATAAACATAATGTCTATGCAAGTATTTTAATAGTGACAATATTTGTGAAGTACTTCTGGCTTTTTTTTATAGACATGTTAATGTTAGAGGTGGCCAACAAGCATCTCTGGTGCTTCACTTTAACTGCAAACCTTTTGTCAGTTTTACAGGTTCTTTATGTTGTAACTGTATTGCAATGGCCAAATTTCTACAAATGCAGGATGAATACTCTTTTTAAAAAATAACAAATCTTTCAAAGTTCCCATACAGTTAGTTTCAATACAGTATATTTATTGATTATTCTTACTCTTTAAAAAGAAGACTCTACCTCAGCACGTAAACAGTTTTCTCTTTGTCCCTATCATTCACAGTATTAAGTCTACTATATTTGCTAATTCCTTTCATGGCCTGCTCCCAGCAGCAGCTTGTCTCAGTTCTCCAGAGCATATTGACTTTCAAGGAAACGACGTTTTTCTATGACCAATTTCCTATGATATTTTATTATGTAGTGAGAATCTTATTTGTTCTTCTAGCTCAGAAATCTCCTGTTTCAACTCTCAGGATCAGAAATAAACCTCTATAGACCTTTTCCAGAGTGGGAACTGCAAAATACCCCTAACATAGAATAAAATTTTGAACCAAATTTATTTCAACTAATCTACACCTATAGGGAGCCCACAGAAAAACTCTGGAAGTTGCAATCAAAATAGTTGATTAAACCACTCAAACTTTTGGAAAGTTGTTGTTTTCTGTTTTTAAAACCTTTATAAAGCCCTTTTGCTTCTGATACCAGAGTGTACCTCTCCTTTTGCACGCAAACACTACTGGATTAAGAGACATTGAGGTCAACCTAGCTGCTGCAGGCTAACTGTCCCTAGTGCCTGTGTGCAATCATTTAGGATTTTTACTCTGTACATCTAGTTTCAGAGCATTACCTCCCTTACCTGCATGCCTTGAGCAATTGTTGTTCAAGTAATTTCCTCTGTGGAGGAGGAAACTGAAAATAAATGTCTTTAATAAACTTTAATTTAAAAATAAAATGATAGAGAATTTTAAGTTCAGGAAATTTGGACATCAACACTTACAGACTCTTTTGATAGGCTGAAGAATGTTTGATGGTACCTTGACCAATTTAGAAAACTTCCTTCAGTCCCAGTGAGAAACTGAAGAAACTAGTAAAGGTAGAGCTCAGATGAAGTAGACAAGTTCCTGTGGAGTTTGAGGTACTCTTCATCTGAATTTGTAGCTCCTTGTGAGTTTACAAGAGTGTTATGTAAATGGGAACTTGTAGGATAGTTTACTTAAGTGGGCAATTTTCTTCATTGTCCTATAACTGTGTAATTAATGTATCTCTGAGAGTTTTCTGAGGTCTGTAACAGAGCATACTGTAGCTGTTCTTTTTAGAACAGTCAGTGTGGATTTTAGGTAGCTGCAAGTCTTGTGGCCAAAATGATTCAGCCTGCTCATTATGGACAATCTGAAATGGAGTATAAAACCACCTGACTCATGCTCAGGTCTGAACAACTCAATTCTATGACTCACCTGCATAAAATGAGATAGATAATTATTTGGAAAAAGTCAGCAGTAACAGCTGAACTTCCAGACTTCACATCTCTGAGGCAGAGAGAAATCTAGTATCAGGGAGAAAAACAGTGGTAAATTTCTGATGCTTTATGTTCCATGCTACAATGACAGCAGGATGCAGTCCCTAGCCATAGAAGCAACCTACAGAGAGACAGGGCTTGCGCCTAGAACTAAAGGAAGAATAGAGAGGGAGAAACAACTAATTGTTCCTGTGGTCCTGTTCATAAATAAGATGAATTAAGACTTCTTTAAAATAACCTGTTGTTTGACAGCAAATAGTTTTAAATGGAGAAACAAAGAGGAATAAAAAGCTCTTAACATAAAGCTGAATTATTAAGAAATCTCTTTCATGCTGAGAGAGCCACCTCTTCATATAAATGATTTTGCAATGATGTAAATAAAACTCCAACTCCTGCAATCACTTTATAAAATAAAATAAATCCAGCACTCAGTTGAGTTCCAAATAGATACAAATAGAGCCTTGCAGTCAAAGTTTTTGTTCGTAATAGCCTAGAATATATTGGAAGCCTGCCAGGACAAAGACTACTTTTCTTCATCTTCTTCCATCACAGATGTCACAGAAGGAAAGTGACTTCTGAAATAGTTCTGAACCAGTGTTGCCTCTTGCATCACGTTTTGGTATTATTCATACAGGCCTTATGAATGTTTGGGTCAGAGAAGCACTGGGTAGTCACTGTAGGGTACATCTTCTCTTGTAGACAAACACACCACTACTTGCAAGCACTCAAGAAAAGTCAAGAAAAACAGGGAAATGTAAAGTACTTCAAGACAAGTAGAATTTTAGAAATGCATAAAGTCAGTACTGCTTTCAGATAGACCACTTCATCTGTGTATCAATTTCTGTCAGTTTTCATGCTACATTTTTAGTACATCTTCTTGAAAATGCCTGTTTTGAGTATTTTTTAGTCAAATTAGTACTAAGTTCTTACAAGCAGGTAAGGGAGACCAGTGAGAAGTTTTTGAAAAAATTCTTTATATGATATGGATATATATATTTTTTAAAAAGTAAATTTGAGTAATGAGGTCATATTTTTTATGATAATGTTTGAAGTCCCCTTAATCCATTGTTGGTGGCTCTTTTGTGGTTTGTGAGCTCTGCTTGACAGGGGTGGTAAACTGAGAGTAATAAAGAAAGATTCACTGACAGAAAGCTCTAAGTGTGGTCTAAGGAGTCACTAGACAAAAGATTACTAATAAAAAGGTAGTATATCCTCTGTGAGTACCATGTCTTGTTGCAGTTGATTTCAGTTTACTTGCATCAAGCTCTGATCTTCAGAAGCAAACCAAGTTTAACTCACAAAATCAGAAACTTCTTTTGAGTTCCTCTTGCAAACTTGGCTCTGTCAGAAAACCTCTCCATTATTCAGAACGGTTGGCAGTCACTCATTAAAAGAGGCCCAGAACTGGCAGAGAAAAGGGAATTTGGGTCAGAAAGAAAGCACATTCATCAGCTGATGCTTCTGCAGAAAGCTGTATAGAGCTTGCTACAACAGACTCACAAAATTGTTGCTCTGAGTCCTTCATCAGCATCCCACTAAGAATTAGAAGAAAATTAAATGAAAAATTCAGTTTAACTCATAAAGCTGGACAAAAATGCTCTTGTATCTACTATATGTTTTGTTTACAAGTGCTCAAGAACTGTTTCTAACCTAGATGTTCTGTTGCTACAGTTAAACTAGTCATCAACTCAAATGCCAGCTTATTTTTCATGATGACCTTACCCGTTCTTGGGTACTCAGTGTGTTTTCCATTGTATACACAGAGCTCTGGGCTGCTTTTCCTTAGCACTCCAGCAACACTCAGGAGAACAGGACATGCTTTATCTACTACTGATAAAAGGATGAAACATTATTTAGGATTTACTGACCATATGGTGGCCTAAACCCAACACTGTTAAAAGCAAAGCAGCAATAATATGAAGATTGCAAATAATCATCAAACGAGGTTTTTTTTGAACTGTTTAATTTTTGAATTACTGGTTGTGTCAATGTGAAGAGAACTACAAAATGTGTGTAATATGGAAAAAGCATCTCTAAGAAAGCTACTTTTACTAACATTATTCTAACAGTAGCTGAAATGGTTATCTTGCTATAACTATTACTTATCTTTTTTTCAAAACAAATTACGTGTTTATAAAAATTTCACAGTTGGACATTCATTGTGTCTTTCAATTGCAAGATTTTTTCTTATGTGATTTCTGTGAACCATGCAAAAACTCATACTAAATGATTTTTAAATAAAAACTGTGATTACTTGCATTACCTTTCCCTGCTTTTAATATTAAGCAGAGGTCCTCTGGCACGCAGTGCTGAATACCTACTATTCTCATGATTTTAAGTACTTCAATGTGCACCTTTAAATGACACTTTAAATCACTTGGATGTTCATGTAGATTTTTAAAAGTTCCATGAACCAAAAAGATATAATGTATGTCTCTGAAGTACATAAATAAGCATGTGGATCTGGAAGCATTATTCAGAAATACTGATGAAATAAGTTAGACCCATAAAGCTGTCACTAGGAAGAGCAAAGACTCTCCAAAGGGAGAGAAAGCCCACAAGCTAAGGAGGAGCTGCCTGGAGGTAACAAGTATGGAACATCCGTGTTCATCAGAGCTTCACTCTGAAGCTTTGGCTCCTCATTTCATTTGGGATGACATTGTATTAGCAGATTAAATGAATGTCAGGGCATAGATCCAAGCACTGGCACTCAATCATCTCTACAAATAAATTCTTACAATGGTCCCTGACAAATTTTTGGTCTGTGACAATTATCATCTTTCCAAATAAATCTTTGTTGCATTTATGAATTTAGAGTAATCTAGGAACCATTACCCTAGTAGTCTGAGTGCAGCTATACTGTTCTGAAAAGTAATAAAAGTTTGGTAATGTCATCATGACTGCACTAGGTCACTTACCCAGAGGACCAAGTAACAGGCCCTGAAAGTGTTTACATTACTATTATATATTAAGATTTTTAATTATTTTCAGAGATTAAGAGCCTAAAGGAGCAGCATACGCCTACTTTAAAATGTCATCATGTGCAATATGATTTGTATGTACCAGGGACTGGATTCACTTAAGAAGGGGAGAATAGGGGTCTTTTCCTGATGAGGTCTTTTTCAGACTAAGCAAATTAAAGTCCACATTCCCTGCCTGGATTATAGTAGTCAGTGTTCTCTGGATTCTTACATATTTTACATTAAACAGACATCTCATTATCTCTTTTTTTTCTGGGGTTGTTTTTGTGGTTTGTTTTTGACCACTTTTATCTGGTATAGATGCATTCTTGTAAGAGCGTGCATGTGCAAATGTGAATTTGCACCTAATCATTCCTTAGTCACTGACTTTGTATCCTGTCTGTTCCTTGAGAAATTAATTCTGTTGTTTTACCCATCATGAAATGAAGGAAACTACATTCATCCACTCATTTGCCTTAAGAGAAAGTATTCAGCATACTCTCAGCTCATGTAGATGTTATTGTTGCCCATCTACTGAAAACATTCAATTCATTGAGGATTGACACTATCCTATTGTTTGGTTTACTTTGAATTCCTGTGTCTGTTTTAATTTTATTTTTTTTTCTACTTTTGAGGTTGCATTTTTGATGTTCAAGTGCGCACCAGCATGAATCAAGAGTTTAAGTCACCAGGGATTCCAGAAGGTCACCCCAATTCTGGTCGCAGTGTTGGACAATGTAAAGATTCCCCATGCAGTTTAATAAAATGCAGAAATGGTGGGAAGTGCAGAGAAAGTGGCTCTACTGTTTAGTAAGTATTTTTTTTTTGTTTTAGACTACAGTGTAGACTGATCTCTAGACTAATATGTATGGTAATTAGTGGTTTGAAAACAAATCTGCAGGATCCAATCATCTTATTAAGAAGAAAGAGAAGAAAGAGAATAAAAAGAGGAAAGAAAACTGCTGAAGTGTTCATTCAGTTACCCACATAATTTTAAGCTTACCTTCATTAAATCAAAACTAAAATATTAAAATCATGTTAGGACACTTCCTGGGCAACTTTTTAAAAAAATTCCATGGACTGGTTCTAAAGCCGTTGGCATCCAGATTTACTACAAAATGCATGGGACAAACTACATGTATAAGAAAGGCATTTTTAAAAAACTAAGTGAACAGCCTAGCTAGACGAGAGTATATAGCAAAGAGACCTCTCCTGTCTTAACGTCTGAACTTTGCTGGTGGGACAAAAATAGGTGACTTCCCTAGAAATCAGTATTTTCATCTAAGGACCTATTTCTGTAGTAAACCACTGAGACATAAGAAATCTCTGAGCCAGCTTAAATCCTTAGAAGCTCCCTTTCCTAGCACCTAGGCATCCTTCTCTCCCGCTCAGCCTCTTCCTAATACATGCAGTTGTCTGTGCCTCCATCTGTGATTTCTGTGGATAGATTCCTGACTCTCAAATGCCCCTTTCCCAGTCACTCTTCATACAATCATAGAATTGTCAGGGTTGGAAGGGACCCTAAAGACCATCTCATTCCGTCCCCCCTGCCAATGGCAGGGACACCTCCCACTAGATCAGGTTGCTCAGAGCCCCATCCAGGCGGGTTTTAAAAATCTCCAAGGATTGGGCTTCCACCACCTCCCTGGGCAAGCTGTCTTCACCACCCTCATGGTGAAGAAATTCTTCCTAATGTCTAACCTGAATAGACCTCTCTCTAGCTTTAATCCATTCCCTCTAGTCCTATCACTGCCCAACAGCCTAAAGTCCCTCCCCAGCTTTCTTGTAGGCCCCCTTAAGATACTGGAAGGCCACAATAAGGTCTCTTCAGAGCCTTCTCTTCCCCAGACTGAACAACCCCAACTCTCTCAGTCTGTCCTCACAGGAGAGGTGCTCCAGCCCGCTGATCATCCTTGTGTCCCTTCTCTGGACACGTTCCAGCACATCCATATCCTTCTTGCAATAGGGGCTCCAGAACTGGACGCAATACTACAGGTGAGGTCCCATGAGAGTGGACTAGAGGGGGAGAATCACCTCCCTTGACCTGCTGGCCATGCTCCTCTTTATGCAGCCCAGGATATAATTCGCCTTCTGGGCTGCAAGAGCACACTGATGTCTCATACTGAGTTTCTCATCCACCAGTACTCCCACGTTCTTTTCTTCAGGGCTGCTCTTGAGCCGGTTACTGCCCAGCCTATATTGGTATTTGGGATTGCTCGGACCCTGCATGGAGGACCCTGCCTTTGGCCTTGTTGAACTTCATGAGGTTGGCATGGGCCCACCTCTCCAGCCTGTCAAGGTCCCTCTGGATGGCATCCCTTCCCTCCAGAGTGTCAGCTGCCCCAGACAGCTTGGTGGTGTCAGCAAACTTGCTGAGGGTGCACTCGGTACCACTTTCCATGTCACTGACGAAGATGTTAGTCCCAGTACTGATCCTTGAGGGACTCCACTTGTCACTGGTCTCCACTTGGATACAGACCCATTGACAACTACTCTTTGGGAGTGGCCATCAAGCCAGTTCTTTATCCACTGAATTATCCATCCATCAAAGCCCTATTTCACCAGCTTGTAGACCAAAATGTCATGGAGGACAGTGTCAAAGGCTTTGCTCAGGTCTAGGTAAATGACATCAGTTGCTCTCCCCCATCTATTGATGTTGTGATATTCTCATAGAATGCCACCAGTTTAGTCAGGCATGATTTGCCCTTGGTGAAGCCATGTTGGTTGTAGCCAATCAATTCATTGTTATTCATCTGTCTCAGTAGTGCCTCCAGGAGGATCCACTCCATGATCTTACCAGGCACAGAAATAAAACTTACTTGCCTATAGTTTCCATGTTCATCCGCCTTTCCCTTTTTGAATATGGGGGGTTATATTTCCCCTTTTCCAGTCAATATCAGATGGTCATTCACCACTGCCTTTCCAGATATTTTGTCTGACCTGCCTACGTAAGACCTTCTTAATCTGTTTCAAACAAAACAAGGGGTGTTAGAAAGAATCTTATGTTAAAATTATTTGAACTAGGTTAATTCATCATATAAGCTGTTCACTTGGCTGATCTACAGGATAAGTGGTGGTGAGGACAGCTGGCCCAGAAGACAAGTCTGTGATCTTTCATGCCTTATCACTAAGTGTAGACAGAACTTAGTGTCCAGACTGTAAGGCACACAAGACGGAAGTATATTTGTAGCTCAAAATTGTTGTTGTATGTCAACACTTCCATTATAATAAATCTTGGTTTCAAGCTTTGTAACTCAGCTGTAAAATCTTCACCAAGGAACACTTTTTATTTTGAAAGTATCTGCCAAGATTGATTATACTTGCTTCCCATCATGTGCTTCCACATGTATTCATTTATTTACACATATTTGCTTTTTTTTTTAAAAAAAAAAAAAGTGATGATTTAAAACATTTGAAGACACTGACTGAAAATACTGCAGACAGCAAGACGGGTCAGAAAACAACAGGCCTTTCACTGTGGAGTCTCTGTCTATGATTGTTCTTCAAAACAACGAAGACCTCTCTCTGTGCAACAGAGGAGAGTTTGCATACCTGTCAAGCTAAAAACAATCTACTAACGGTACATGGGAGAGATAATTATATGGGAATTAGGTTTGCTGCCCATGGGACAAATCTCATCTATAAGAAACCCTGTATAAAACTAGTACTTCTAAAGCTAGTAAAGCTGTAATAAATTTGGAAAATTTACCCCTGAGATGTAGCATGCAGTTCACTTCCCATTCCCCTTATAAGTGTATTTATATTCTTTTAAATACATAATGTAGAAAATATCTTGAAAGAAGTCATTTGAGATGGCATTCCAATTTTTGTGCTATAGCATAACCAAACTCTTGTACTTCTCAGGATCCTTTCAGAACTGTTAAGCCCTTAACATTCAGGATGTTTGATCTCTCTGCAGAACATTATAGGCAAAGTTCTTTTTCATCATTATAGTTTCATAATTTGCATTCCAGATTTGGTAGATAATGTTCTAAAACTGGGGAGTTGAGAGGTAGTGTAATCTGTTTTTCCTGTTGTTGATTGGTTTGTTTGGCTTTAGTCTGTAGTGCTCCACTACTGAACTATATTGCTCTCCTCATATTTCAGGACAGCTAGATCTACACAGGCTATGTATATATGCATGCTTGTAGCACTAATGGCTACTTTTTCCTCTCACAAAAACAAAACAAAACAAAACTAAACAAAATAAAATAAAAAACATTCCCAAAGAGGTATGGAGAGGTGTGGATGCTGCTAAGCTATGGATTCAGCTGCTGTAGGAATAATACTTTGATTTAAATAGAAGCAGAAATATGCAGCATTAAACTTTACATTCTGGCCAGCCACAGAGCACAACTACTATAGAATCACAGAACTGCAGAATTGCCCAGACTGGAGAAGACCTTTGAGATCATCAAGTCCAATCATTAACTTAACACAGAGTCCTTGACCTCTGTTTAAACAAAGTATAGAGGAAATATTTGTATAATAAAATGAAGAATTTTATTTTCAAGTGACAATAATATCCTCCATTATTTTATTTATGGCACAAATTCATACCAAATAGAAAATTACACGTAACAAGATTGTCTATGATATGTTATAGCTTTTGCTCATTGCTGAAGTAAGAAGGAAAAGTATGTCTTGTGCGCACTTTGGACAGAATATTGGTCATAATGGGCAGAATTCACTTTGCTAAATGTAAGCATGCAGTGTCACTTTAGATACTGCAAGATAGACAAGTTGACATTCAGCTGCTGTTTCAGAAGAGCTTAGGACTTGCATAAGGCTTCTGTCATATCTCCAAGCCTCATGTGGATTTCACGGTAATCTATAACTTTCAAATAGCACTAGCTGCTTAGGTCTAGGAAATTAAATCATACTCCTCTATGGTAAAGGGATGCCCCATAAAAAGAGCTGCTGTAGTTTCATTATTGCATTAGATTTGATTATAACATATTTTCAGCACAAGGACAGAACCATTTTTAATGCAAGGACATACTTTTATAGTTTGCAAGGGAAAAGGTATTTCTCTAATCATTATAGATAACAGTTTTTACCTTTAGGCATGGATTTGTCATGCAGTTTATTAGGACACTTTTGCAGAATTCCGTTGTTCTATTTGTTTAAATGAAATTAATTTCCTTCCAATCTTAATTTCTCCAGACTCCGTATTTACCTTCTGGCCTGAAGATAGTCTTTTTCATTTATATCC
>JANHFX010005708.1:9371-39951 GCA_027560015.1 Chloroceryle amazona
ATATCATAAGCTTGAGCCAGCAACACTGAGGGAAGCCTGCATTGGAGCATTCTGCCCTGTGGAAGAGAAACATGTTGGAGCAGTTCATGAAGAACTGTAGCCCATGGGAAGGACTTACACTGGACAAGTTTGAGGCGGTCTCTCTTTCATGAAGGGACCCCATCCTGGATCAGGGGAGGACTGTGAGGAGTCCTCCCCCTGAGGAGGAAGCCGACTCAATGTATGATGGACTGCAACTCCCATTCCCTGTCCCCCTGTGCTGTCACGGGGGGAGAAGATACAGAATTTGGGACTCGAGCTGAGCCCAGGAGTAAGGAAGGAGTAGAAAGAAGGTGTTTTTAGGATATAGCTGATATTTCTCATTATCCTACTCTGACATAATCTCATATCCCTCTGTTGATTCTACTTTGAAGCTGGCCTTGATTTGAGCAGGGATTTGGGCCAGGTGACTCCAGATCTGTTTTCTACATTAAATTATACTGTGATCCTGTGTTGTCTTTATAGAGCTTCTGCACAAGACCATCATGAATCATGAACTGTAAATAAAATGTCATAGAAGGCGTAAGCTATCTTCCGCTGTTCAGAGTAGAAGGAGGAAGTGGATATAAATATCTCCAGCAAAAAAATCTTGGTAAGAATCAACACTGTCAAGAGCCTGACTCTTGCCATTTTTCAGGGCATTGCTTCTCTTTTTTTCTTTTTTATTTCTTTTTTTTTCTATTGAAAGCTTTCTCATCAGATAGAAAGTGGTCCTGGTTGGATAGTCTTGTGAATAGGCTTACTCGATTCTTAATGTTAAACCATTTTCTAACATCTAAGAAAAAGTCTAACCCAGTATTTTGTGCCTCAGAGAAGCCAAATTGTAACAGCTCTCAAGAAGCAATGGAGTGTCTTTGAAGAAGATATAACAATAATTTATAATCATAATTGACATTCCACTCTCCACTGACTAGAAGTGGAAAACAAGGAATTTCACAGTGTGTACTGCATCTCAAACCAGGAAATCTGATTAATGCAGCAGCAGACTGTTTAGAACTGGACAAAATGTTTTTCAGCTGAAAATGACAATTCATAAAATGTGAAGTACTTAGAGAAACTTACCAGTTTTTGAAGAAACTTTTATTTGAGCAAGGCAAATCCATTTCTCTGAAACCCTAACACTAAAATAAAATGTGTATGTATCTCATTCTTCTCATACTCTGTCTTACATAAATTTAAAATTTTCTTAAAATCTTCTAGTACACCCTAGCTATCAGTTTGATCATGACTCCATTTATGCCTACAGGATGAATTAAAATGAAAGCCTTTTCTGTTAGCCAAAGAAAACAAATTGAATGCAATAATTCATTTTACCTAACCCCCACTCATAAAGACTATATATAAAACTGTCAGATGTGACTATCACACAGTCAATTTACCCATTCATTCAATAACATTAAGTTCAAAAGTTAATTCCTTTTTCACCTTGATAAGAAGCAACAGCTTCATTTTATTTTCCCCAAACCCAGATGTCCTGAGATGTCAGACTTGGCTTTCATATCCACACAAACAGCACACATGCTGAAAAAGCAATGCCAATATGCTTGCACTACAATTAGGACTTTTCATAATATCATTATATCATTTGGGCAAATCATTGGAACACTGATTGGATAGAAATTTTTATTTAATAAATATGAAGGAAAGATGGAAACAGCATTAAAATCAATGGGTTCCCAAGGGGGAACTTTGCCATTTCTTTTAGATGGCATCACACCAGACCTGTTTCTGAGGAATGGTAAATCTCAGGGCACTGGAAATAGATACATTAGTTATTTGCTAGAGGTTGTTCATTCAAATTTGTACTCAACTGAGAAATAATTTAGTATTTAATATTTATTTTCCTCTGAGCCAGTCCTGAAATCCTCTTCAGATGAGAACTGATTCTGAACATATAACTGATTGCAATTTGGACATCTGTTCTTGGAGCGGGAATATTTCCATAAATTAAGTTCAATTTTTTCACGGAAATGTCCACATGTGGACTGCAGCCACTTGGCAGAACATGTCCCTCGGTTCTTGAAAACTTTATGCAATTCAACAGATTAATCCTTACATAGATTTTATTATTTAAAACACTGTGAAAAGAAATGGTGCTGTTTCCAAGCTTTTCATTGATCAGCACAGAAGCTGGGATTTACTTATTTGTATATTGTATTAGCTTGTGCATTAGCTTGTGTAGTATTTCTTTAGCTAAAATTTCAAGAAAATCTAAGTGAATTGCCTCATGTATTAAACTACTGATATGCCAAGGGTTTTGAAGTCAAGTGTTCCCGATTCCAGTGTTCCATAGATGAAATAACATCATCCACGAGAGGGTAAGTTTTGCTATTCATGAATTAATTTTTTATCTATTAGTACTGTAGATCAGAAAGAACATCACCAAATTAATTAAAATAGAAAGAAACTTATGGAAAGATTTAATTGTCATTATGTTAGAATAGCATTCTCTGTGAGTTACAGAAGATCTTTAATAATTTAGAGGATATGTTACCTCTAAATTTGTTACATTAATATTTTCTTTGAAAAAGAATGAGCTGCTTTTTGCCCTGATGAATATGTAAAAATACTTCTTCCCAAGTTAAACCACTCTTTCTCCTTTTTCCCTCAAAAATTGAAGGAAACAATGTATTTATACAATATTTCAGTGCTATACTATAAATGTTTTAGTAGCAACATGCTTGACCATTCTCTACATCCCTCCCACTGCGTACTAATTTCTGTTTATAGTTAGTTTTGACAGTGTCATAATACACTTTCATCTATTTCTTTCTCTTTTTGTCTCTTATCTTTTCCAACACTGCCTTCTTTTCTAGAAGAGATTTCTTTCTTGTTTTGGTATCTTGTATTTGGTTGGTTGGTTGGCTTTTTTTGTCATTGTCGGGTTTTTTTTGTTTGTTTGGTTGGTTGGTTTTTTGTTGGTTTTACTCTTCCTGCCACTTGTTTCTTTTCTGGGAAAATTGAGGGGAGGTACAAAAAAGCAGGAAGAGAATTATAGTATTACTAAAGAATAAAACTTATTTATTACTTTTTTCCTATATTTTTCCTATATTTTAGGTTGTATTAAAAAAAAAATACTGTAAGATGGTTTTGAAGAGTTTGTTAGCTGTTTATGAACAGTGCCAGGGCATTCAAAATACCAGTAAGACCTTGGTATGATGTAAAAAGGGGTGAGAATCTGGCATAACACAGATTTCTAGGGGAAGCTCTGTAGAACTGAAACATCTGTAAAACCACAGGAGATAGATCTGAATGCACCTAATTTCAAAACTAAAACCTAATGATGAGGTAGTATCTCTTAAGCAATCCATAGAAGCAAGGGTGAAAAATAGGCTTCCAGACAGCAGCTCATCTGCCTAAGCACCTGTTCTAAGATAAAATAAGTTACTTCCTGCTCGTACCTTCTGTTAACTTTCTCAGTCAATTATAATGGACACTAGTGAAGGAACAGCAGTATAAAATTTTAGACATCTAAATTACAGTAGGTGAATCGTTCTCTAAGCTCCTAGACAAGCTGAATTAACTTATCTGAACCATTTGCTAAAGATATCCTTTCAGGAATTCCACATTTTTTCTCAGCACTTTTCCTAGTGTTTGATTGTCCTGGTCTTTAGAAAGATTTTGACACTTTCTAGTCCACATTTTTTCTTTGGAAGTCCTCAGTTACAGTATTTCTGCCTCACTAAATTATCTTTAAGCAGTTCCCTCTGATACCTATGAGTTTTTATTACTGAAGAGAGTGAAACATAGGTAACTGCTTACTGGACTATGTACACAGTGTTGTGCACGCATATCAAACACAGGTCAAACATGAAGTCACCTTGACTGATAATGCTGTAACATTCTTCAGAACGAGTTAATAACTGTATTTTAAACACTTCTTTTCAAACAGTGGTGTTTCCACATCTGTGAGCACCTAGACCACATTACAGAATCAAGAAAACTACTGCTCATCTCATTATATGGCTGTGACCTGCCATCAGAATAAATTCAGGTTACCTTGACATGAGCTGCTCTTCATAAACATATAATATGTCTTCTTATTATCTTTCATATGTATTCAGATTTCTTCTTTAATTATTTGTTCCATTATTTGTTGTTTCCATTGTTCTTAAAAATGATGCAGAAAGTCTAATCTGTAACTGTCTGAGCTTGTCTTTCTTTACATCTGCCTTCTCAACTTCAAGAGTGAGCGCATTTATCCTACTGCAGCTGAAATGAGAAATAATAATACTGATTATAGCTACATGGTTACAAGACTGGAAAATACATGTTCCACCCTGAAAAAAAAGAGAAAGTATTGAGATTTCTTTCCACCCTCAAGCACAGCCTTATCAAAACTTTTAAAAAAAAAAGGAACAGAAAAGGGAAAGCCAGCTTTCAGAATAGTCAATAGCCCTATGTCTGGAGGATTCACTTGAAATTTTTAGGAAGGTTTCATATAAATCAGATGTTTGTCCTGATCAACAGGTTATGTGATATATGTCTCCTGCTTACTTGTTGAGTATAGGTGGAAGAATTCTAAAGGCAAGACTGATTGACTTCAGGTCTGGATATTAGTTGCTACACTTTCCATACTGGTGAACAAGCTACCAACCCGCTAATAGTACTGATTCTGCATTTGCTTCTCTCACATTCTCTCTTAAGAATGAATGCTCTGTACAAAAGCATTCCATTTCAATTGAAAGTGTCAGCTAGTTCTAAATTCATTTTGTAAAATTAATAAGCTTTTCCTAACTTTTTTTAATGAATATGTAGAAATTTTTAAAAACCTTGGAAAAAAAATTGTTTCCAGATAAAAGCTATGCTATGTTGTATATAATTACCTTGTGAAAACAGAGAATAGTACTGTTTCCATACTAAATATACCTTAACCTTTAAAATAATTTCTTAAAATTTACAGAAGAGATAACATTAAAGAAACATATGTTCTTGGACAATTTCAGTTATTCTCTCTTCATTATGTCAAGCAAAGTTCTCCTTCACAGAGGAAGCTGATCCAAGTGCTGTGCTTATTTTCACAAGAGGTATATCAATACGGAGCCCTTGTACTCCACTAGAATTATACTGATTTGTACCAATTGAGGATCTAGATCAGTGAAATTATGTGTTGATTACTAGTGGTCCCAAGAGCTCTCCAAATCATGACCTCTTTTTCAAATTTGAATATGACTGATCATCTCTGTCATTTAGTAACAAAATGTATGGACTAATCAGTGTATCTTGATGTTTATTCACAGCCTGCAGGTTAAACCTAGATGTTGTACTTATCTATAGTTATGAGAAGAGTCAGTCTTTAGATCATGTCAAACATCTTTTGGTCTTAGCAGACATGTTACGAGGTAACTTTAACAGTGGTATTCATTCACCTGATGTGTAAAGTTTAAGGTGATTAAAATCTCTGTCTAGTTTTTCTTTTTAATTCTGCTTTTAAATGTGCTAAGTAATTGTAGAAAAAAAAAATTATAAACACTGCCATGTGTGACTAACTCTATACTCGAGAAAAAACATCTCCATTTGTTTAAGATAATACATAATATTAAAGAAAAATAAAGATTACTCATTTTAGAATTTGTTGTCCTGCTGTTTGTTTTGGTTTGTTTTTTTCCTGGCCGTTAAATTAAATATTATCTAGATCCTTTAGCTGATTTGCTTGAAATGCCAAATAAGTTTAAGCTTTTAATCCTAAGTTCTTTTTACTGGTCAATTCTCAAACTTAGGTTCTATTACAGCAATTCACACATTTCTGTAAAAGTGCAAATTGGAAAGAAACCCTGAACTGTTCAAGCAACAGAAAATTGCATGGGAAATACGATGCCTCACAGGTGAAAAACAATACAATATTTTCCCCTTCTCCACTTTGATACAATTGGAATTGATATTGTGGATGGCAACTTCCCTTACGAAATGAAAGTGCTTATGTCACTATTTTAAGTATCAAAGATTAAATTTCATTGTCTTGGTGATATAGCAGTGATCACCATTGAAACTAGAATGGTTGAAGAAGTCATAACTTGTTCAGAAAAGCAATTTCTGACTTGATTTGGCTTCTGACCTTAATGTAAAAATAAAGTCTTCATGTCTTTGCAGTAATGTTCAATATAAATGTCGTGAGTTGACCTCAGCTTACCACCAGGTGCCCACCGAGCCACTTTATTGCTCCCCCTCCTCACCAGGGAGAAAATATGATGGAAAAGCTTTTGAGTGTTTATTGTCAGAAGTAAACTAGATTTGATTTGGGGAAATTAAATTATTACCAGTTATTAACAAAATATGTCCATAGACAAACAGGACAAGAGTTTCTCCATTTCTTCCATCAAAAAGCCTGTCCCCAGACTTTCTAAAATATTTTTGAATGTATTTTTATTTCTCTAATTCTTTCTCCATGGATAACCACAGTGATATTCTTTTTCTGTGACCATACCATGCTTTAGTTCTTACTAATATTTCAGAAAGTAAGTTATCCCAAATAAAACTTGTTTTGTGAACTGTAAAAAGACATGACTTGTGTTTTAGTTTGTTCTTTTTTGTCATAATCCTCAGACATTCAGCTGATCAGAACACATTCTCCTGCTTCCCTTACCATGCCAAAAAAGTCATGTTTTTTTTTTTTTCTCTCTTTATTGTCCTTGAAGAAACAGCAGACTTCTATATCAATGTTCTGGTCACATGAGTGAATCAACCAAGACCCAGCTATGAATTATAGTTAATAATTGTAATCATGTACTAAAATTTCTGTTTGTTTCATGACTTTTCCTTTAAAATTCATACATCTGAAATAGTAAGACAATTTGATTCACTGCCATCTCTACTGAGTTTAGCTTATGAGCTGTTTGTTAATACCCATCCAACCCCTCCAGGCCATTTAAAAATGGCGATGACTTATACAACTCTGTGGGCTACATGATGGCCACTGCCTATCCTAGGGAAATGCCCTCCTGAATATTCCCACTGAGCATGTCAGTGACCAGGACTGCTCTTTCCTTGTTCCTAGGCTTCAATTCTGCACAACAATCTCTTTTATTTTTTCCCCCAAACCATTATGGAGACAAGCATTTTTTTTATTATTTTTTCCCCCATGTTTCTACATGTGTTTCTACTTTCATCTTTGACATCTATTTGATTTGTGTGGATGAAGTGTTTTCCAAGAAACTGATAGACTTTCTCTGAAATCTGAATGAGAACATTAACGTCTACTCTTCAGGGTTTTAAACACAGTGGGTTTGAGATTTAATGTTCTATAATCTAGTCTGAAAAAACAAATTCTTTATGTTTCAGTACAGAATTCAGTTAACATGTATGAAGCTAAAAATCTTGTATTTTGATATTTCCATGTATTTAAAATGTACAAAGGTTTTTTTGTTTCCTACAGAGCGCTTGCCTGTCTTACAGTGTTTTATTTCAATCATGACTGTATGGAGAAGTCTTATCAGGTGAGTAGAGCAATTATTTTATACGAGCTGAAAAAAGAGCAAGTAAGAAAGAGATCTTAAGTAACATATAAATAAGACTAAATTAGGTGGATGTAATACCAGAAAATAGCAGTTTTTAAACTTAAAAGAATTCAGAGTGCAGAAATAAATTAAATACTGGCATCAGATATACTGGGAAAACTTTCTATATATAAACTATATGTTCACAATCTATCAGCTCCTAACTTGTCTTAAGAAATCAATGAGAGGACACAGAGCATCCTGGACAGTAGACTGTGATCAACAAATTGTGATAATTCATCTGGTATTAGGACAAGAATGCCTCAAATTACTCATTAAGAACATGAAATTGCAAAGTAAGCTTTTCCAAGGTATCAGCAAATAAATAGAAAGCCTTGATAATTGTGAAATATTAGGCATTGACATAAATTTGATTAGATTGAAGATATTAATTCCTTTAATATTAAAAACTTCTCAGGTATGGATAGAGTTTTTTACAGTATGTGTTGACTAAATTTTAATACTGTTTTCCATTACACTATTTTTCATTTTATTCAACTCCCCAAGAAATTGAAACACATTAGGAAATTAATACATAATGCAAACCTCTGTAAATTTCATACCATCAGTCTGAGGCTGAGTTGAGAAGAGAAGCTGCATCTGTGCTTACATGTCATTGTATAATAGCTCCAAAATGCCCAGTCAAAAAACCTCAAGTAGAGAACTGAGGAAATAAATGCAGGTAAAATTATTTTTATACTTTCTTATAAGAGAAACTGCCTATATACCTAAAAGCATTCTTCTTTTTGGCCAGTGTCTGGTAAGTGAAATGAAGTTGTTTAAAAAAGTTAGCTTAACCTTGAATATAAAGTAATAATTTAAAATTAGTCCTTTGATGTTTTAATATGAATCCATTGGAAAGAAAAATAGCATTGCAGTTCAAAAAGCTGATGAAAGGAAATATTTGACTATTTGTTCTGAAAATTGACACAATTACTGACAGGTATTGAATAGAAAAAACCTCTTCAAAAATAGAGAGACAAACTTTTCTGAAATATTCTCTGTTATTTCTTAGAGAGTTATAACATTTTGTTTCATGTTTTTAAGAAAGATATCAAATTGAGTTTCTGAGGACATCCACTAACATCCACTATAAATTTCTGTAAGGCATACATAGGAAAAAATTAGCTTTAAAAAAACCAAACCAAAACAAAAACTATATGTCTTAGGGTAATACTTATTATTTCAAATTAGTGTTATTTTAAATAAGTGTTCATTAAGGATGCCTTAAAAAGGAGGATGTTTTTTTTATTTGCAGAACACAAAAACTGTGGAAAGCTGCAATTCTAACAGGGGGCAGGATAATAATTAAAGTAATATTACAAAGCAATTAACTACTTTTGGGAAAAGGTGTTCAGTAAGAGCAAATACAAATTTCTCCTAATCCTTCTGTAATAAACAAAAGATAGAAGATACAGAATGATGAGCAAGTCTGTTATGCAGTAAAACACCTAAAGGGCATAGATTGTGAACTGAACAAGTCAAGAACAACACACAACTTTGAGAAAGCCAGAGACCATTCCAGGACATGTGAATGGAGAGCTTTCTGCAAGACATGTGAAGTCATTCTTCCTTGCTGCTTGAACTAATAAGGCCTTCACCCAGTTTTTGAGCACTGTAGCCCACAGCATTTGGAGCAACTGAAGAAAGTCCACAGAAAGAAGGAATAGTGATGAGTTATGAGGAAATGTTGAGATAATTCAGTTTGCTTAGACTGGAGAAAAAAAATCTCAGGGTTGATCTTACAAAAATTACAAATTTGCAAAATGTAGTTTTATAGTATAAACAGAAAAAAAAAATCCTCTCCGTATCAATGGTAGGAATAAAAAAGAGTAACTGTCAAGGAAGCTTTTTAGGGCAAGAGATCTTTACACTTCTCAAAGCAAAGCCTGTGTAGCACTAGAACATTACTTTAGGAACAAAAGAAATGGCTAACATCATACAATTTCAAGAATATATTGGGCAAATGAATCTGGTGCTGTTATTTCTGCTTTTTTACACTGTAACTGAACCACAGGGCCTTCTGATGCCCCTTCCAGGTCTGCACACTTTGACTGCTTCCCTGTGCCTAGTAGGTGTCTTCAAAACTTATTGCAGGAAATTTGTTCATTCTGATGTAACTACATCAGCCCAAACCCTCATTAAAAACCACAGGAGAGATGCATAGCTGGAATAAATTAAAACACTCCCCCAGGAGCAAAAAAATTTAAAGCATTTTCTGAAATAGTATCTTACACAAACAGGACTGATGTAAAGGTGTATGTGCTGAGAATAGTAGCAATTTGGTTCTAATGAAAATTCAGCTATTCCCTGTTCAACATGTAAATTGCTCCCATACTTTTTTTTTGCCTGAAGTGATAGAAAGTTTATCATTAACAAAGAATATTCGTTAAATTACTACATTTAGAATATTGCTAAATATTTATATTTCCTAAGTATAACTAACTTTTTTCATCCCACCCTATCAAAAATAAAAATCCATAGTAAATTTTCACTGCTGTCTTTTCTGCCTGTTTCTATTCACATTCACACATTATTTTAAGATTTAATCACTACCCAAAAGAGTATGAATTTAGGAATCTACAGATTCAGACAATCAATAATGAAATACATGTTCTTCACTTTACATTTGAAATACAGGGATGTTCCCAGGTAAGAGAAGGTTGTTATTAACCTGTAAATTGCCATTATAAGTAATAGATGCCACATATGTAACATTATTTTGGTTGCTTTTTAGGCTACAAGGATTCTTGAACTACAGGAGAAATCATCAGGTGCTGAATTGCATTAGTGAGAAAATTCTAAGAAAACAAGGTGTGAAAAGATGATTTACTCTTACAACAGAAATCTACCATGTACAACATGCCTAATTTTAGGTTAACTGCAAAACTCCTTTTATAGCCAATAAGGAGACATGGACACATTCACAGTGTGATTTAGGGTAGATGAGATGAATCACTCTTGAAGAATCTATTTCTCTCCATTGATTTTAAAGGGAATATGGGGTAGCTGGAGAGATTTTGATGTTCAGTTTTTAGCAATGTAAATTAAGGTGAGATGAATCCCTGTGTTGTGTCTGTATCATGAAAATAGTACTATCCCCCCTCCCTCCCCACACCAATCCTTGGCAGTAACTCTGCCCATGGGGTGTTCTCACTGCCAGCAGCAGACACTGCCTGTGCAAACAGGCTGCTGACTGCAGACAGTGCAGGGAGTTAGAAGAACTGAGATGAAAAGTCAAATCACTGAACAGAATTAGTTCTGTTCTCACTCAAACCAGGACAACTTGAGTTAAAAAGCTGGAATCCTTGAAGTCATTCCATCTAAATCATGTGTATGGAAGAGAAAAAAAAATCAAAATGTCTAGAAGTATGAATAGCAGCAGTATGGAAGGATAGACAATAAGGCACAAGATGTGTTTTGGGGAGAGCATCATCCATTCTTTTGGCTGAGATCACCAACATTTTTAGCATGATGCTCTCTGCATAGTTCATCCCATTGTTCCTATTTCAGAGTTCTTTCAAAGACTTAGGTATTTGATTCTGTGATGAAATGGGAGCTTAATTAGTTCTGATGTCCAGCTCTGTAGTTTTAATCATTAATGATAATAATGAAATAATTTCATATTAGTTAGAAGGAGAAGTAAAAGGGAATTAAAAAAAAAAAAAAACAAACCAAAACAAAACCAAAACCCATTAATTGCTTAAGCAAGTAGTTGGTTTTAATTAGTAATAATAATAATGTATAGCAACAGTAATAATATTAGCAGCCAGGTCCCACTAACAAAGGCATATATCATCAGTCTGAATTTTTCTGTGCTCTTATTCATGCTCTGTCCAATTGACTCTATGTAAAACCTATCTACTGCGTACATGATATATAACAAAAATCTTTATTATGTAGAAAAAAAATTGTGCTGTAATCTTTCCTGCCCCTATTACATTTGTTTGGCATCATACAATGCTGTAACAGTCTGGGCTTTCAAGCTAACCTTAAGGAAAAAGTAAATCAAGTACATGCTGAGTTAGTAGAAAGATTCTGGATGGCCTGTAGATGAAATCAGAATCTGTTTCATCATGTCTGTGTTTTTCCCAAATATAAAAATATGATCTTTACTATAAACTGAAGCTGGAGATAGAGTGGAAGAAGTGTTTCTTTTATTTTAAATCCTAACAGTGCCACAAAGTCACAGCACTAAAGCTTGTTCAAATATGTTGCTGCTTCTAAAGCAAAACAATTAATCTTAATTTAGGAAAGTGTTGTTTTTTTTGCATCCTGAAGCACTTTGGGACAAACAGAATCTGAAAAGTCTGTTTTGCTTACTCTGTTGTAAATATTTCACAATTGCTGATGTTTTGGGGTGTTTGTTTCTTTGTTTCTGAAACTCTAGAATGCAAATGAATGCAAGGAATATTACAGAATGACAGATTCTCATTCCTAAGCAGCACTCTTTAAAATATATTATTTTCTATTTTAGAGTGAGTCATATTCAGAAGAGCCTGGCTTCCTGTTGAATTTTTTAATTTCTCAGAGGGTCTTCATAACTCGGGGTCATAAAGAAAATAGAAGGGTTTAGATTCAGAAAATAAGAAAATATTTTATCTTCTCAACTAGTCTAAGGGAAAAACTTGAGCCATCTACAGTATTTGACTTACTTTCCGTTCCAGGTTTCCTATGAAACTTTATAATTAATACTATATTTCTTACAAGTGGGAATATCTGCACATCTAAGTGCAATTTTATTTATCATAGGAAACTTCTTAAAATAGTTTTAATGTTTTCCATTTAACGAAATGCAATAGGGCTATATTTCAGCTTTTTCTTTCTCCTTTCTATATGTCATTTCAAAAATGAATATCAGATTATTGCATAGAAAGATGTAAAATATCAGTTATTCTCTGTTAAAAGCTGAAAGGGGGCTTTTGTATTAACCAAATAATGTAGTCTTTTTCTCCAAATTTTCCCAGAGAGTGATTTTCCTCTGTGAAAGTAGTAACCTTTTCTGTCATGCAGGATGCCCTGACACTTATTTGAGCATTGTTATCTTTATTACACTATTATGCTTCCCTGCTCTCGTTTTTTCATACTTTTGACAGTCTCCCCCAATCTGCCTTTTCACCATCTTTGTGACTATCCTTGAAACGATTAATAAGATGTGATTATTTCTTGATTCTCCTTCCTTAAAAAAAGAAAAAAGAAAACAAACAAAAAAGAACAGTAGTTTCATTGTTCTTTGATCTGTGAGAACCTCTCTCCTTGGTATTTTTAGCATCTACATGGGAAATTTCACAACCATGGATAGTGGTAAGCAAATTCATGTTTGCACCTGCTTTATGTGGTAAATAAGACATTTTTTCTCTCTCCAGACTACATTCAATTTCATAATATAAAGTACAGCCTCGGTCTTTTTTTATTTTTATATATAATGAGTCTGTCTCCAATGTGGTTTTGACTGTCTCCAGACCAGTCAACAATGACTTACATTTATTCCCAAATATCCACTACTGTATTGGACTGGGTTTTTTAAATCATGATCGGATTCCATTAAACTACTCTAGTTTCAAGCACTTGTTTCAATAGCTCTGAAACTGATGTCTGATGGTTTCTATTAAGATGTATACATCACTGTAAAATGTTTTGGGATCTCTTTCTATTTAATATCATCTGTTATTATTTAAAATAGATCCCAATACTGATCACTTTTTCTTTTCAGTGTAACATACAGTATCTTTGTTTAGGTATCTCTTCATTATCTTCTTCTACTGGTAATATTAATTTTGACCACATTCCTTGACAATGAGCTTATTTTGTTAATTCTCATTCAAGTAATATACCCAAAGACTCCCTAGGGAATTATGTCTAGGGAAAATAAAGTATGTGAACAATGCTAGTAATGCATCTAATTCTAAAAGTTTGATAAAGAAAACAGCAGGATCATTTAGAAAATATAGACTCATAATCAAATAATTACATCAAATTAATGTTTTGGACCTATTTTTTATCAGTGTGTTAGAATCAAGTCGTTTGTGAACCCTGTCAGATGAGTAATCAATAAGCCAAATGACTTTCAGAATGAGACTGGAATGATAAGTAGTAGTAGTTCTTTGTAGTTTGTACATTTTGCTATAGATATATTTTGAAAATAAAAAGGCATCTGTTATTGTTCCATTAACATAGTAAATGAATATGAATCAAAGGAAAATATCAGTGAAAAATAAAAACTACCTTATACTAGAATATTAATTCCTGTGCCTTTTCTAAGACTGGTAAAGAAATGTTATACTTGGGACTTAGTGTCTTAGAAAGAAACTATTTGATGTTCTTATTATTGATCTAGGAAAGGGTATAAGGTCAATTTTGACTAAGTTCGTTAAAGGTAAATGAATGATAACATGGGAAGCATATCTGCACACATAAATCCAGAAATGTACATAAGGTAGATCCACACTGTGAGTCCTATGAGTATCTATTAATGTATATAAATATAGGAGGGCTGGTTGTCAAAGAAAAGGACAACCTCTTCTAACTTGTGCCCTGAGATAGGACAAGGGGCAGTGGATGCAAGCTAGAGCACAAGAAGTTCCACCTCAACATGAGGAAGAACTTCTTTACTGTACGGGTTGTAGAGCATTGGAACAGGGTCCCCAAAGCGGTTGTGGAGTCTCCTTCTCTGGAGACTTTGAAGGCCCATCTGGATGCATTCCTGTGTAACCTACCCTAGATTCTATGGTCCTGCTCTGGCAGGGGGATTGGACTCAATGATCTCCAGAGGTCCCTTGCAACCCCTACCATTCTATGATTCTATATCAAATCATACTTAATTGCATTTAAGATAATATAATGTACTATTTTCTTGTTAAATCCTAATCCTGAAGATGGGAGAATAGATATCAGGAAATGAATGAAGAAGAAAGGAAAACTTCAGAAAATAGCAAGTTACAATAAAAGGGAGTCCATCAATGCAGTAGAACAGGCTGAGCAGCGAAGTGGTGGACTCGCCATCCCTGGAAGTATTTAAAAGACATGTAGATGTGGTGCTTAGGGTTATGGTTTAGTGAAGGATTAATGGTTGGACTTGATGTTATAGGTCTCTTATAACAGATGCTTCTATGATTCTATGAATCTATGGATGATAGCAAATTAAAGATACAATTTGCAACATGACATCATGCTAGATAGATAATTGGTATTGAAAGAAAATTTATAGTCTGAATATGGATCTAGTATTAATCCATGAGGTATTATTGCATTTTATATAGCCTTGCTGGAAGATTATCTGAAAAATCATATAAATTGTCATTACTTTAGAATAAAGACTAAAGATAAACCAAATCAAAACAGAACAAAAAATTGCATCAAAAAATAGACAGAGTTAAATTAAGAAGGAAATATCAGGCACAGCAGTAAAGGCTATGTAAACTTATTTATAATCCAGGAAAGAAAACCATCACTGGTGGTTTAAATATCCATCTGTCTCATCCTTCTGTCTTAAGTGCTTCTGAGAATCCAATTGTTATGGTATCCAAGGACTATACGAGCCTTTATTATAGTGTATCAATACTTTCAAAGAAATTATAAATTAAAAAGATGGTGGGATGACTTTCCTGGCACTGTTTTGTGTATCTAGGAAAGCCTGTTTCAAAGTGTCAGCAAAGCTGATACCTCTCCCATTTCAAGCCCTGACAGAGTTCCTTTAGAGTACCACCACAAACTCAGCATGCATATACTCTCATTCACTGCCTACTTGTATTTTATATTTGTAATTCTTTCACTTAGAAAATGACCATTGTTTAGGGCCCAAACACATTTTAATATAGTTCATGATTTACTGCATGATTTAAAGGATGCTGTGTTAAATACTTAGCAAGCAAACTATCAGCAAAAAAAAAAATCTGGATTTATTGCACTGTATTAATGCTTCAGTGACTAATTTTCTGCCCAACATTTCTGGTAGATGGTAGTTGTTATTTACATTACGTCATTTATCATGAAATTTCATATTATTCATAGCAGAATTCACAGATTCCCATCAGGTCAGAATCCATTTGCATTTCATAATGTAAAACACAGAAGGGAAGCTCTATCATGATCGACCTATTAAAGGTAAAAAAAAAGACAGAAAGTTGGTTGAAATGTTAGAGTGTAAGTTTGGTTAAATTTTATATCAGCAATGACTAAAAACAAAGAGTTCTAGTAACATTATTTGTTCTCAATAACTTCTTATAATGAGGTGGGCTTTTAATGGGGCTGATTACATCTAGCCTAGACATAAACTTTCCATATTAACTATTACAGTCCACAGATACATACTCCTGTCTTACAACCAGCTGCTGCAAAGATGTCTGCAACTTGTTTAGACTGCCAAAAGCACTTCAGAGGTCTGTTCAACCTTCAGCAAGAGAACTTTTTTTCAATCTTGGGTGTATATTGTGGTTCACAATTAATTATGCACATGTCCGACACTTTCTTCTTCCTGTCTTTTTCTTGTACTATCTTCCTTGGAATGTAAGTCCTTATAACATCAGTGATTCACACTCCCATCTGTTCCCACAGCTCATTTCCTGGCTTACGTTTCTGACATTTTTTCTATGTTATCATTTTCATCTGCTTGCTCATTTTGGCACTGCTTTTATCTCTTGATAACTTGCTTGACACTGTTAAAGCTTCACATGGTGGGCTAATGGGATTCAGTCACATATTTGAACAGTGATCAATCTACTTGTGATCTATACTGTATCAGCATCTAGCCATACTCTTGATTTGTTAATATGGGCTTTCAGTCCTGTTTTTATGCAATGATGTTAGCAATGTGATTCAAGTGAGGCTGATTGAGAAAGCTCCAAATCTACTTTCTCATACTATGGCATTAAAACAGACTGATTTCAAGGACAAACTGAACTAAAGCGAATGAGTTCATTGATCTTTCTCAAATTACATCTCTCTATTCCATTCTAGTCACTAACCTATCTTCCCACTTTAGCACCGAAATGCCCTGTAATCTGTAAAACATACACTTTTAGCACAAGCTTTACTTAGTTCTTGTTGTTGCAGTTAGTGCTCCTCAGCGTCATCATTCATGACTGTAGTACATCTATACAACTGGGTGATCCTGAGGTGGATTGAAACAGCCAGCAATGGCTGCATTTTATTTACTGTTTTTTGTCAAAAGGAGTTCAGATCACAGCTTTTCTGATCAAATGCTTGCCTTTTCTTAATACAGGAAGTTCTTTCCTGTAGATCTGGTGGTCAGACCTTGAAGAGGGATATAGAAGTCCATGCTTTTGTGGTCTATCTCCAGAAGAATGGGGTACCGTTATTGCAGAAGTCATTGTACACTAATTTGATTTAGATCAATGAGGAGTCTGGGCTTCCTAAGCTTTCAGTGTGATTTTTACTCACACCTTCTTCTAGAGAACAGGGAGAACTGACTTTATAAATTTGGCACCTTAAAATGATACAGGTGAATGCACTACTCTGATTGGTATTTGGGTATTACAGATTGTAATTATTGTTTCTGACAATCCTTATTACTCTCCATGTTCAGATTAGCTCACTGACTAAAAACATTGCCTAATTACACATATGCTTCACACTTAATTATCCAAACAAGTTTCAAATCCAAGATGCTACTTATAGAAAAGCCAACATTTGCTGAACAATGGATTTTCAATCTTTTGCAGACCTGAACCATCCACTTGAAGCTGTTACTGGAAATTAGACATCTTTAAGTACCATGCTCAAACACCTAAACTGTTTGCAGACAGTCAAGAAGTTATGCAGCCATTATAATTTCCAGGCACTTACTATTTATTGATAATCAAATATCCATAAATACTTGAGCTTTCACCTGACAGTGTTCAGCATCACTCCACAGCATGGTTTGGATCTATATCTGGGAATCATAGCAAAGAACCTACAACAGCATCCTCACTTTCCCTTTAATTAAAATCAAGAAAAACCTTTCTGACCATGATAATTTTTTTAATTCCCACAGATACATTTTTCTATATTTACTCTGAGCATAAAACAAACAGTTCTTCTTTCACTTACAATAAAATATTCTGCTCTTAGAAAAGAGATGGAAATTTCTTTCCCATGCTACCATGTTTGCTTGTCATTACCCAATATGAATATAAACTACCAAGTAAATGTGGTAAGGATACTGAACTAGTTACACCTAACCTATTTCACCTACAGAAGGAAGGATGATTTGTAATATGTATAGTCAGAGCTCAGAATGGCTACTAAGATAGGAGTAGTTTATTGAGTGACTGATTATTTATTGATGGAATTTTACATGTGGTAATAAAGACTTGTCCTATTCAATAATCAGTGAGTACAGCAATGAATGATCTAGAGGAAACAATCCATGAAAGATATGCTAGTGAAGAACAGACCCATTTATCTAGTGTCTTAAGAAGAGGAGAGAATGTTATCTGAGACACTTAAATGTCTTCATCTGTTTCAGAGTTATTACAACCAGTTGCTTTTTTAGTATGAGAGGGAAGATATACATATTAATTTCAGCATTTGGCACATCACATCAACCAACAAACTCAGATTGAGTGGTGTGCTTAATATTCTTTTCTCTCAGACTTAATTTTAAATCCTTCACAATGAAACTAATCTTTTATCGTCCTGCATTTTTAAAAAGTCATACACATCTCTGAGCTTTTTCACCATCTTGAACCATAAATGTGTACAGTTTCATGTGTATAGAATGCGCATACCTATATATATTTTTAATTTTAATCAATTTATATGGAATATAGAGTGTAAATATTTATATTAGCTATAGCTATATACAGTTCCATTTGCTGTCAGTTGTCATCTTTACACCTTTTTTTGCCCATTTTTATGAAATCCAAAATGTATATGTACAATAGGAAACCACTGAGAAAATGATCAAATATGTAAAGTACTTTAAAAAGAAGAAAATTAGATGCAACTGATCTGATTTCAGGAAACAGGACACAAACTAAATTTCTCAATAACAGAATTCACCAAGCTGTGTGTTACTCCCCCTCATCTGACTTTTTAGGAAGACAGGTTTATATTTGATCACTAAATCCCAACACTGCCTACCCTAGTCAGCTGTAAAATATCTGTTAATGGACTTGGGAAGCTCACTAGATCTTAGAAACACATCAAGTTTATTTGGCAAGCATTTACTAGTGAAACCTAAAACTCAAGGTATTTCTTGTGGGATGCTTCATGTTGAATTTGTATTTCTTAGACTACTGTTTACATCTGAAATTACTGCTGACAATTCCAGACTGGAAAATATTTCAGAGTGGGAAGTACCAACACTAGACAGATTTGCCACAGTGCACTTGTAGTACCCATACATTTGTTGGGCACAAACACTTTTCAGGTAAGAACAGACTGCAGAATATGATCAAAAACAAGGCCAAGGAGTCCAGAAAGGTATCTAAGCTTGGTTGTAACACCAAAATTCACAATCCCAAGTGAGGTGCCCATAGTAATATGCAGCCTGGAATCACACTAGTTTCTGAGTTGAATCTATAATTCTAGATGTATGAAAGAAAATGTGTGTCCTGAATCCCCTGTACGCAATTAGATACCCATTTTGCAGCCCTAACATAGATGAAAGAGAGGAGACAAAAGGTGATGTCTACATCTGCACACAGGACTGCAAATAGAGGTATTTAATCAGATAGCACTTTAACATAAAATAAACCCCTCTTTTATGCTCAGAGACATATTCTTCCTTATTTAATATCTGTCAGTCTTACACTGTCAGTTGCATAGCAGACCATGCCAAAAAAGAGTGAAGTAAAGTCCATTATACCCCAGTCCAGTTTACCTCTTGGACTTCAGAACATTTTGCTGGGAGCTAAGAATATATGCTGGATAATTTTGCTGCTGAGGGTGTCTGTCCAGACTTCCACTGACTATGAAAACAGTAAACTTAATTAGTGATAAAATCAGAAGACATGGCAACTGTCACTTTCCTTCTCTGATTTAATTAAATTTTTTTGAACCTCTGCATGTAAACATTTGGAGGTGATCTGTACCTAAATCCATATGTTTTTTCTCAGTCAAATCAGTTTAAACTCATACCAGTTTTGCTTATTTCGTCTAAATTATCAGAAGTAAGTGAAATATTAAATTACATTCTGATTCCTGGATTTGGATGATAGGGAACCTTACACATTCTGTTCTGAATAAATACTTCTTTATGTAGTTGATCTCCAGCTGTAAAAAGTTTTGTCCACTGTCAAGAATATTTTGTGCATCTTGAGGCACAATTTAGCCCTTCATCAGTAAGTACTCATGATTAATTTATGCATATATGTTGTTTTAAGAAACTTTTGTCTGAGTGTAAATTCTTTCAAAGGGCAAAATCTGGCAATGTGAGAACAAAAAAAACCAATCTTCTGTTCCCCAGACATGGAAAAAAAAGGCATGTTAAAGAAATTTTAACAGTATTTTTGATCTTGTGAGTTTAATTTTTTTTTCCCCCCACTGTGAATTAATATCCTAAGTGCTGGAGAACAGAATATATGGTTAGGCATTTTACTTTTTAATATTTAACATACAGTCTATTTTACCAGCTTTCTGTATGCATAATAACAAGGCTATTTTCTTCTAAAGTCACCATATATTACAGACTTTCTCTTTTTTTATATTTTTTTCCCTTTAATGTAAATCATTCTTCTAAGTAAGCATAAAGACTTGCTCACCAGAAGTCCTATGGACCTATCTAGAAGTCCAGTTTGAACTTCAGTGATATTGTCTGGTGTCAATATTTTGGTTTCATGGTCTAGTCAGTGATGTGTCATTATAATGGAAATACTGGACAATTATCTGTCAGTTCTTTAAAGTAACACAATTGGCAGAAAACCCCTAAATGCACACTTTTAAAGTGTTGCAGAATCTTGAGGCAGGTAAGAGTTTAATTTCTGTTGTTCACAAGACTGAAATCATTTAACCTGAATGCAATGGGAAGCAGCACAGGTGTAAGCAGGTTGAAGAAGGTGAGAATTAATTGTTGCCACCCAGGCAGCTCTACCTCCATGATCTGTCACAAGTTCCTTTTTACTGTGATAGTTCAGCCTGCGTTAGCTACCTTCTCTGCTTTCAATCCATGGAGTTGTTACTGTACTACAGAGTAAAATCACTGGGTAATTCAGGAGGGCCCTGAAGATGTCCCTAGGGTAACTGCTTGCTCAAAGCAGGTTCAGCTAGGAGGTCAGGCAGGTTGATCAGGGCTATGCAGCTGTGTCTTGATAACCCTGAAAGATGGAAAGACACTGCACAAAATCTCTGGGCAACATGTGACACTGCCTGACTCTCATCATGGGGAAGAAGTTTCCCCTTGTATCAGACTGAACTTACCTTGTTTCATGCCCATTGTGTCTCACCCTGTCACTGCATGCCACCGTGAAGAGCCTGCTCCTGTCTCCTTGATGACCTCCCTATAAGTAGGGGATGTTGTTGGGCTATTCTGTGTGATGAACAAGCCCAGTTCCTTCTCCTCATAAGTGAAAGCATTCTGGCCCTGACTGTCTTGTCTTGGTGACACTACATTGAACTCTTTCCAGTTTATCCCTGGCTTTCTTGTACTGGGGTAGAGAGGAGAGTGCAAAACTCTAGATGTGGTCTAACAGATGTTGCTAAGAGGGGATAATCACTTCCTTTGACCTTCTGGCTGTGCTCCTATTAATACAGCCCAGGATTGACCTTCCTTGCTGCCAGATGAAGGATGCATGGAGGCATGCAGCCTGCTGGCTCATTCCCAGCTTGCTGTCAGCCAGGATCCTCAGGGCCTTTTCTGCAAAGCTGCTCCCCAGTCAGTTCCCAGTCTGGGTTTTTGCAAGGAATTGCCAAAGTCATGGTACATACTGAAGAGCTTCTCAAGTTCTCTAGATATTTAGGCAGTATTTCTGTACCAGGCATACGAATTAGTTACAAAAGAGATGAGATTGATAGTCATCTGGACATTGACAAAGGAATAAATGATCTAATATAAGTCATTTGGTAACAAAGCTGAATAAGAAAGGAATGCTTTATAGTGGAAAAATATGAGACTTCTATAAGCAGCCAGTAGCTGGATGAGCAAAGTAGGCAGTGTAGCTGTCTCTTTTAAGCCCCACAACAAGCTTACAGTAAAAGGAGCATTCTCTTTGAGTCCTTCAAACACAAAAAATGGAAAGATCTGTGAGAATGTCTGGGGACTTACTCATTTGCCTGAATTTGTTTATTGCTCTGCAGCATGCAGCTGCTCATTCTTACAAAGTTTGCAGAAGTTCAATGTCAGCTGTCAGTCCCACAATCCAGTATGGCACAGTTAACTGATACCACTCATGTAGAAATATTTTCTTTATTCAGACTGTTACTGAATAGGTACACCATCCATCAAATTATTATTTGTGAAGTTGCAATCATTGTATTTAAAATTTCAAATAAAAAAGGCAATAATTATAGCTGATGAAAAAGCAAGCTACGGATAAAACCACAAGCTCATTCACATCTGCAAACAGTATCATGAGTCCTGAAAGTTGAATAAAAAGGAGTTAATTGGCTTTGAAGAAAAGATTTAATAGTCTGGCAGAATTATTGCTTCCACCAGGATGGCAGAAAGCAAGTCTTTCACATTATATCCTTTACAATGCTAAATATAAAATCAAATCAAGAATGAATTTGTGTTAGAGGTAGGTGGAGAGTAATCACAGCAATCCACAGGTTACATTTTCATACTGAAAGTGCAGCAGTGTTCCACAGACACAGCATAGTTAATTGTTAAAAGTAATTATTATGATGACATATATGCAACTATCTGCTAAAATTAAAAAAAAAATAAAAATAATAATCATAATAAAAAAAAATAAATTGCTGCTTTCCAAAAGATAAAATACAAGCGTGGGAGGTGTATCTAGAAAGAGTGCAATAGACTGAAATCTGAGAAAGTTAGGAAAACTGACTTTATCAGACACAATCCTTGTTTCATCTTATTTTGTGATTCTGGCAAACCAAATAATCAATATTTATTTTCTTTTTCTGTAAAAATTTCCCACCCAGCAGACACTGCCTGTGCAAACAGCTGCTGACTTCAGACAGTGCAGTGAGTTAGAAGAACTCAGCTGAAAATTAAAATCACTGAACAGAATTAGTTCTGTTCTCACTCAAACCAGGACATTAATTACATATTAGCTATTCATAATCATCATCCTCAGCATCTCTTAGAAGGGAAAAGTTTCTGTATAGCCTCAGAGAAATAAGAAGTTAAGGCATATGGCTTCATAAACTACTTTCAACTCCTTTTGAGAGGAGATAAAATGAGTTAAAAGAGCACAGGTTCCTGGCATTCTGATCTAAGCTTTCCTTGCCATATGGCATACACTGCCATGTGGTATAGATACTCATACAGCAATTATGGCAGCAAGCTGGATGACCTCTGGGTGGATAAGAATAATGCCATGTAAGTCTGCATTGCACTGAATAACACAAATCTATGGTATTAAAATGATGGTTTAAGTTTGCTGGCCTGGAATTGTCTCTCTATATAAAATTTGCTTTCTGTTCTTATATACCTGATGTCAGGTTTGATTTCCTGCCTCAATCTCATAATCTGAGGTTTCCTTACAGGGATTCAGTTTTTGATCTATTCAATAGTCAGAGCTAAAAAAAAAAAAAAATTGAGATACAAACATTTGTACAAGAGAAAAAAAAAAAAAAGATATGAATGTGAAGCTAACAAGCTTTCAAGTATTGACACTGGAATGACTGAAAGAACTCTAAATTCTTTAAACCACCATAAAATTTGAGCTATGACATAGGATTTTAAGTCTTTTTCAAGTTTAAAATATTAAATTTCCTGTCCTGCTACAAACATTGCAAGAAAGAAAGTGATAGTGCCCAGATTACAAGTGCATCTTTACACCATTCATCCCAAATGCCTTTTATAAATGCTCTAGACATGACCAGACAAAACTGACATCATCTGAGAGCTTGACTTCCACAGGCAGAGCTGTGGTAGAATGACAACACAGACAGATTGTGATAAAACAAATCAACTACTTTGAGCAGATCTGAGTGTGCACCTAATAGAAAACACGTCTAAATATTTGCATTGCACAGCTGCTCTACAGGTAGGGTAGACTAGATCCTCTCCATCGTGTATTTGATTCAGAAACTTGGTTTTGAGAAACACAGCTAATTTATGGCAGACAGATAAATCTGACATAAAATTAAGTGACTATAAGGAGTTTTAAGTGTCTGTAAAATTCCTACCTCTTTCTGTCTAGCTTCAGTAGGTTAGTAGTACTAAAGTCTCTCATTTCCACGAAGCATTGTGTTTGTCCATGCATTATGTTAAAGTGAATGCAGGCTATGAAAAGCTACCTGTAATCAGAATTTACCAGACCGCATTTCATTGAAAATGCTCGGAAAAGAGCATGACCCTTGAGAGAAAAACATTGGAACATAAAAAGGTTACTGCATTGTTGCAGGGATACCTCCTGCCTGCTGATATCACACTTTCATGTAGCACTAACTTACTTCATCCTACAACTAGCCAGTTATGTCAAGAAGTAGCATTCCTATTCACATGTTGTTAACTAGTCAGGTGTGATTCCTGGGAAGATGCGAGCACAGCATTATTACAATTGGATTTGATGATCTTAAAGGTGTTTTCCAACCTAAACGATTCTATGATTGTTGTACAGCCCCCTGTATTTGAGCGCACTGTGTAATCGTCCTTGACACTACATTGGTTCAGGCTGGGCAGCAGAGGAAATTTCATTTCATCTCATCAAGGACTGGATAACCCTGCACTGCTAGGGACAGTGGACAAAGCAAGAAAGTAGAAAACTACTTCTAACAGTAAAGACAGAGACCGGTAGATATATTTGAGTGTAAACATGCTTGATACTGTTTTCTACAAGATTGATTGTGGTAGCTGTAGAGTCCTGGAAATGCATGGATATAATATAAACCTGTAGGCCAAACAGGAGGTTGAGGAAATGTTGGCACCATGATACCTTTACTCACCTCCAGAAGGTTCTGCTTCTACCAAAGCTGAAACTTTAAATTTAACAGGAGCTCTGAGGTTATGGAGTCTCTGTGAGCAGCTACCTTCACTGAATATGTTTTTTACCAAATTACCATTAAGCAGGTAATGAGGAGAATTTCTGTCTAGCAATTTACTTAGTAATTTTTTTCCATAACTGTGTTTCTTATATAGAGGTAATTCATCACTACTGGTCTGAAGGAGTAAATGTTAGTAAAGATTGCTATCATAATAGCTACACTTCATTTTTCCATGTGTTCTACAATAATAATGATGTGATTGCAAAATGCTAAGATAAGGACAATTTTGTAATGAAGAAGAAATCCTGTTTGGTATGCTTTCTCATCTGTCTTTCTTTTATAAATGTCTGTTTTTCAGGAAAACCTCTTCTAAAGCATGCTTCATGTTGTTAATGGCTGGCTATATTTCTATAAGGCAGTAAGCCAAGAAAGGAAAGCAAGGAAGTAAAATTAAACAGTGCACTGAAAAACACTTACACCTTTTTCCATATGCCTTTAGCATACAGAAGGAAATAAGACTGGATTTCAGGGACTCAAATTGTCTAATTATTTGTCCATATCTACATCTATTCTTCTGTCTGCCTATCAGTAGAATTTGTTGTTAGTTTTCCTATTCAGTTATTGCCTTGAAGCGATGATCCTATTTCAGTGTTGTTAATTTAAATGTATATACTTCCTTTGAATATGTAAACCCAGGAAGCTTTTTAAAGAAATAAACCCTTATGATTTAGATATAATGGGATTTAACTTGCTACCTTATTGGTTTTTTCAAGCTTTGTGAATCTAAGGAACTTTTCTTCAGAGCTGATGATAAAGAGAAGGGGTTTTTTTTCAAATTAATTTAATTAAAATATAATTAAGTCTTATCAAATGATCTAACTAGGAGTTACAGTCTGGAATTTATTAATGAGCCACAGCCAATTGTGCCCCTCAAAATGCAAAATTTCAGTCACAGAATAAATCTGGAGTGGTATTTCACTTTATTTTAAAGTATTAAAGAAAAGCAAAAGACAAAAGGCTTGAAGTAACGTTATACAAACTAAATAACTATAGAAAGTGTTATGAAATAGCTTCTGAAAAATGCACGTTTCTTTAAAACTCAAAAAGCAGCAAGTATTCTGACATCGACTGTTATTACTAACATTGGAAAAAATAGTATATTTGGTTATAAAAATGAAGTTGCAATTTACAAATTCAGTCAGCTGGGCTCAAGTAAAATTACACATCCTATTTTCTGGCCCCTTAGTGTCAGGCAGTAATATTTACATTCCCCTTGAGATGTGATGCATAGCTGTGACTCTTTGGAGAAAAGCTCTATGACACATTATACTTTTGCTACTGATCAGAGAGTCTTCTCTTGATTATGTAGAACTTTTGTACTCAATGATACATGTAAGTCCCATTTGAATTCTGAATACCTGAATTTGACTTTGCCAGTATTCATTTCTCAGTTCTACATATAAAACAAACAAACAAAACCCCCAAACCAACAAATCATGATATTTTTGTCTGTGGACCATGAAAATACAGCTACAGAAAAGTGAAATTGATGGTTCTACAAGAACCACCAGGTTAGTATGGAAATGGGTCAAAACACACAGTCTGTGCAGGTTAAGAACACGATCATGTGATATGGTTGACTAAAATAGGATGGATCTAGGCCTTATGGTCTAATGAGCATTTTCCATCCTTTGTTGCTTTTGAGTCCACTAGTTGTGTTGGTGGTGTATGGACTTGACCGGCTCACCTGACTTCCGTACAGACACCTATCTGTGAACACCTACATCAGTGAACATCTACACATCAGTGTTCCAAGATGCAACTTGAATTTCAGCCCTATTGTGGCAGGGTGATCTTGCCATGAAGGAGCATGGGATAGGCTGCACAAATCTCAAGTGCAACGTGTTTAACATTTTGGATAGGCTGTTTAGCATTAGGGTACAATGCCAGTACAAAAGGTAATCCCAGTTTTTACAGAAGTATTCCGAACTAGCTAGATCTAATTGCAGGAGCTGTGTTACTAAAGCAGTTAAAATCCAGACTACTCTCTTGGCTTGGCATGAGCCACCTCTGAAGTTTTCAGTTTCACAGCTACTTTACATGAGAGAAAAGGAAAAAAGGAGAGGTGAGGAGATGCAAAAAGGGCTTTGCCCATATTACTTTGTTACCAGCTGACTTAGATGTTTCCAGCATTTCACTGTAAATATTAGAAATATAGTAGGTGCATCTTTGCCAAATTTGGCAAGACACTTATCTTAGTTTCTTCACAGAATTGGTTTGCTGTAGCTACTTTTGACCAGAAGTTGTTTAAGATAACTTCAAATAGTATATTGGAGCAGTCTGGAGACACTTATTGCTAGTTAGAAAATATTGCTTGTTTTTAACATCATTGTGACCTCTCTGACTTTGTAACACTAATTCTCTCTCTTCCATTTTTAGCTAAATTAGAATTTTTTCCTTCTACTTTTTATCCCACACACATAAATACACTTGACCACAAAAAAAAGTATGCTTGACTAAGCTTACTAAAGCTTTTTAAAAAAAGATTAAATTAAATTAACATTTAGAACTTCAATTAAATCTTGCCCTCAGATAAATTGACCCAGTTCTGTAGTCCACTATTTCTAGTAATGATAACAAAAGCCTTTTTTAATTTTGACTATTATAGCAATGACAGAATGACCCATCTATACAACCCCTCTATGGAAATGTTCAGTCAGTTGAATGCCAGCACTGAATGCTTTTTTGTTTGTTTGTTTTATTTATTCCCAAAACCTTAATATATTTTTTCTTTTATTTTTGTATTTGTTGTTGTAATTTACAATATTTTTTATCTACCTGATTTTATTTGATGTTCTGTTTTCAAATTTAAACTGCCTGAAAAATCTTTTCCTACTGCTATGTTCTTCAATAGATGCAATTAAAATATTATATAATCAAAATTCTCAGTGGGAAAACTCTGCCACAATGTTTGCATTAATATTCTGAGATAAATTAACTGAAGACTAAAATAATAATTATCTTACAGAGTAGTCTAAGAAAAAATACAGAGTTCAGCATATACTATACTTGTATCTACTTCTTTGAATAAGCTATTGGCACCAGTTTCCCATCATTCTGCTGGATCTTGCAGATTCAGGGATTCAACTTGTAAAGAAATCCAATCACAACAATAGAAGATCTTGTTCTTTTCTAACTTACTCTATTTGAAGTGTTTGAAGAAACTCACCATTACATGCATTCTTTAGACCATATATTCATTATTTCTTGATCTAATAATAATGGATAATACTGAATAATAATATTTATTCAAGTGTGTATTCTTGAGAGTATTCTTGTGATTAATTATAAATGCTAAGTACACAGCAAAGTGCATATCCAAAAAGGGTTGGTTCAGTCTAATTAGACATTTCCTTTATTTTATGTCACTAAACTTTTACCAAAAGATATCACTATTAATCATCAGTTCTATGAATATATTCTTCATTTTCCAGACAGACTGCACTGATGAAATACATTTGGGCAAGTATTTAGAATGGGAAAAATCCAGTTAGAAGGGGCTACCAAGGCCTATCTTCTTGTTAAGACCTATGAATACTAAAATGCTTAATTTGTGTTCCATTGTTTAGACTGATTTCACAAATATTCAGTATAGCTTATGATCTTAGTTCTTTTCCTTGTAGCATTGGTAACTAATGCTTCAAAGAACAGAGACAAGAATTTTACTTCCCTAGTAATAGTAGCTTAAAATTGTATACGGTAAAGCAAAACTAATCTATTCATCCAACAGGAGAGTCAGTCCAAGACTGTAGAGAAGGAAAGGTGGACCATTAGAAATGACACTGTCTTCTGCTCCTGGACAAAAATGTGTTTGTTCATGGGTTTGTAGGACAATTCAGGTTGGAAATCAGATTTCTAGTCCAACTTCCTACTGAGAGCAGGATTAGCTATGAGATCAGACAAGATTTCTCACGGTTTGCTTCAGATCTTGAAAAAAAAAAAAATGCAGAAACTGCATGACCAATCTGGACAGCCTGTTGTACTGCCTGACTGTCCTCAACAGGAAGAAATTTCTCTTTATAGCAGTCTGAACCAGTCATCTCAATTTATGCCTATCATCTCTTGTCCTTCTAACATGCCTCACTGTGAAGATGCTGGCTTCATCTTCTTGGTAACCTTCCCATAAGTTCTGGTGGGCTGCTCTCTGGTTCACCAGAAGCCATCACTACTCCAGGTTGAACAAGCTGAATTTCCTCAGCTTCCCCTCACAGGGCAAGTGCTTCAGCCTCAAAACATCACTGTGGCCCAATGATGAACTTCCTCCCATTTATCACAAAATCATAGAATAGTTTGGGTTGGAAGGGACCTTCTAAGATCATCTAGTTTCATCCCCCTGCTTTGAGCAAAGACATCTTCCATTAGATCAGGTTGCTAAAAGCTCCATCTAGCATGACCTTGAACATGTCCAATGATGGGACACACAGCTTCTCTGAGTAGCCTGTTCCAGTGCTTCACCACCCTCACAGAAAACAATTTCTTCCTTATGACCAATCTAAATCTCCCTCTTTTAGTTTAAAACCATTACCCTTGGTCTTATGACTACAGGCCCTGCTAAAGAATTCTTTCTCTGTCTTTCATATAAGACCCCTTTAAGTCCTGAAAGGCCACAATAAAATTTCCCTAGAACCTTCTCTTCTTCAGGCTAAACAACTGCAACTCTCTCAGCCTTTCTTCATAGGATAATATCATCTTTTATTGGGGGAACCAAAACCAGATGCAGTAACCATGCTGTGGACATCTGGTGATTGTTTAGAAAGGCGTAATTACTTCCATATATTCATTTTTTTCTAATATTCACTGAGCAGTTATTCTTTAGGCACAAATAAAGATGTGTTTCCTCTGACTCTGTGTACTACATCTCCTGAACTTTCTCAGGTAGTGAAAATGTATTTTATGTCCTCTACTTCCTTAACTAAGGAAATGGCAATGAATGCTGTGGTTAGTTTGGAGATACACATAAACTCATTGACCATATTCTAAATGTTTGTTGATTTCATCTATAGCATTTCATCCTCAGCATATCCTAGATCACACTTAAAGGTGATAATACCATCTTTAACAAATTTATCAAACCAGATATGCATAGCTGCTGAAAGAACAGAAACAGAATATAGTAAGATAACCATCAGGGAATAAGAAAAAGAAATCCCAGGTGTATAAGCTTTAGTTCTAGAAAAGTACATAATTCACTTGTCCAACACAAGGTAAAAAGCCTATTATGATCACCCTGTTCATTGTCAGTGATGATCATGAGGTACATCCTATTCCTAACCAAGAAAATCACTGAGAGATTTATAAAAGCTGAAGCTACTGTTACAACATAAGGTCTCTCACCGTTTGGTTATTGTATAACGTATGGATAGCATAGTTCTTGTCACAAGCTGTATTTCTACATCAAACTAACTAACAAGATACCTAAAGCAGCAACAACCTTACTTCTCTTCAGTGTCTCCACCATTATAGATAATAGCCATTCAGCTATACAGACAGCAGGTGAGGCTGGAAGCATAAATTTAAGTCAAGTTTCTGGAAAAAAGTGAGGTGCAAAACCATCAAATTTCACCTCTGAAGTTTATCATTAGCATAAAATCTGCCTATCAACCACTTTGTGTTGTGCAGCTGGATATAAGTTGCCTTTCATATAGTTCAGTATAACAGCACTTCAGGACATGGTTTAGTGGTTATGATCATGTTTATTAGATGGTTGGACTTGATGAACATGAAGGTAATTTCCAACATTAACCATTCTATGATTCTATGAATAGACAAGCACAGGGTGTAATATGTTCTTACCTTTTTAGGTAAGGGATGTAGCTATAAATGCTTGTGTGAACATGAGCATAATTTTAAAATATCAGAAGCATTTAAGGAGAAGCAGTGCTAAATAGTGCCTGTGTTTACTCACAGAATCACAGAATGGGAGGAGTTGGAAG
>JANHFX010005710.1:0-25779 GCA_027560015.1 Chloroceryle amazona
GGATGGGGAGTGAAAGGGGGAGGAGGAAAAGAAGGAGGAGAAGTTCTGAAATGAAAAATTGAAAATGAGTACAAGGTTATTTGAAAAGTAAAAGGTCAGGTATAACCCAATATTTTTCTTGTTTCTTTCTATTTGTTTCTTTCTGTCTCTCTTCTTTCCCCTCTCTCTTTGTCTGTCCTTGCTCCACTCATCATTCCATTCCTTTGCACAATTTTGCCTTTACAGAAATTTGTCACACACACATACATGTGCATATGCAAACACAGACACAGGGTCACAATTTCAGTGAGTCTGGTGATGTCTCCAGATCTCTTTCCCATGCCTTTCTGCAAATCAGACACATCCATGAGCAGAATTTTTTGATGTCTAGAAGGCTCAGTCTTCACAAGCCAAGGGCCAAAGTCCAGGTGAAGTTTATTGGCAAAATAAATTTCAAAATTCTTCATGGATGGTGAAAGCAAAATCACCTAAGTCTAAGCTTCTCTCAATTTCTTTTGTGTTCTCAGATGGAAACAATACACCTCACAGTCCATTTTTGGAAAGGACTAGAACTACATCTGAGAGTTTAACAGAGGTGAAATATAGCTTTAAAAGGTTCACCATGAAAATCAGCATTTGCAAAAGCTTGTACTGAATACTCAGGAAAATTTTTCTGTTAACCCTGAATATCATTCACCTCAATTACGGCATCAGGATTCCCACTTTAAGTAAAAGAAGTTAGGCAAGAGGTAACTGACACTGAAAAGCATCAGACTTATTTCCAACTACCCAAAATTATCGTGTTTCATTGAACAAAGTCAAATTCAACCTGAATAATTGCCAGGATTGAACACAAAGATCACAGTTAATTCTTCCCAACTTCAGCATGTGTCACCTATAGAATTCCTTCCTAGTCATTAGAAAATATAGGCAACTCTGAAGTGCTCCATATAACATCTGAATTGATTATGGAAGGTACCTCTTTCCATCCACTGACTAGAAAGGGAGCCAGCTCTGCCTCACTGCTAAATTAGGTACCTCAGCTATTGCTGGAATTTAGCTAGAGAAAAAAACAAAACAAAACCAAACCAAAAAACCTAGGCCAGAGCAGATCCTGCAAGGTCATACAGCATGTTTATGACAGAGCTGGGATTCAGATCACAGGGGTCCTAGTCCCAAGCAAGTATTATTACAAGACAGTCTTTCCTCCAAGTAATTAATTCTCATTTTGAAGGTCTCAGCTGAGGTAGTGGAACACAGCCACTGTTCGTTCTGTCCTTCATATTACTACCCATAAAAATACTAGAAATAAGTTGTGGTCATGTTTATAAGTTTTTTTATTCTTAAATTATTTGAACTTAAGTTTTTTTACGTATTTTATTCCTATATACATGTGTGTACACTTACATGTGGATATCCATCTGTGTGTGTTTCCACATGGGTGTGTCTGAACAATTTCTATTCAACTTGTAGTACCACATTTATAGTTTATTTTGATTTTATAACTCTTACCTTGTTTCAGTTACTTGTTTCAGTAATGGTGAAAACTTTTAATATTTTTTTTTCCTATCACTCTCTATTTTTTATTTATTTATTTTTCTTACAACAGGCACATCTGCCCTATGGATGAATTTATTTCCTCAATCTCATGGTGCAATATTGCATTTCAGTTGTCACTTTTGATTTATCGTTACTTTAAACATTAAATCTTCCTTTGCATTTTTATTGGTTTCATTAAAAACATTCTGCTCATCTTTTCATTTATAACCTATATCAAGGGAGAAAAAAGAAGAACAAAAAACCATCCCAGCTTCTGCTTTTCTGCCTTCACCTCTTCTGTCATATTCAGGATATTCCCTTTCAATTTCACCCATTTTTCCAGGTGATGAAGTCAAAGCAATCCACTAGCCACATGTGAATAAAATAAATAAATTTGAAACTTAGCTCTTTTGTTACAAACAGAGTTTGTAAAAACATTTATTAAATCTAATAACTTTTGTGTTTAATGAGGCACAGAGCATATGTCAGAAGTATGGTGTCCAAAAGGCAGAAGCACTGAATAGTTTATCTGGCAAATGTGTTACACAAGGTTTGACCCTTAAATTGAGCACTGGGAGAGATAAATAGGGTAATCAAAAGCACTCCCTTACAGTCACATGAACTTGGAGCCATCTGGTCAAGGCAAAAATAAATCAGTAATGCAACTGGAAATTATCTGTAAAGACCTTTGGGGATTGGTTGAAGCATTACTACAGTCTCTTTCATATCAGAGAACAGGAAGAAAAGAAAAAATAAAATAAAATAAAAAATACAAGAAAATTCTGCTTGTCAAAATGATGAAAGTGACCCTAATTAACACAAAAGTCAAGAAACCAATAAGGTTCTGTTTCTTTCTTCCTTTTTTTTTTTTTCTTTCTCTTTCTTTTTTTATTTAAGCAGGAAGAAAAGGTTTTGATCCAACAGTTTAGTCCACAGTTCCAAATACAACAAAAATATTGCTATTCTTATGTTCTATTTTTTTGTTACTTAGTAAAGGTACGTTCAGTAGATAAAACATTTCCCAGCTTAAGAGATATCAGAAAATAAAAAGTTAGTAATCTTTTTATTCTACTTTTTTTTTTTTTTTTTTAAATACAAATATTGAGTTTGTGAAAAATTATGTCTCTGGACATTGCTAAAGTTGCTTATTCAAATAAATAAATAAATATGTTTCAAGTATAAACCTTCATCTCTTATATTCATATCCACATGGAATTAAGCTCTGTAAGTCCTGCTGTTTACAGTGAGGTTTGAAAAAATGTACAACACCATTTTTCTTTTTTTTACTGCTCCGTATTTTGTTTTCCTTTTCCACATCTGTACTTAGAAATACACTCTGTCTCATAACGAACAACAAACACATATATCCTTTTTCAGATTAGAATTAACACTTAGACAACCAGAGAACTTCCTTGTTCTTCCTTTGAATGAAAAATGGAACACAAAGCAACAGAGGCCCCTAGTCAGTAGGAACGTTTGCAGAAAAGAAGTAAAAGATTTTGTGACTGTTCTTGAAGTCACACCTTCATTAACTTACAGATAGCAGTATTTTAATCAGGTGACTGTTTTTTTCTTGCCATCACCATGACTGTTTGGAGGTATCCGTAGTTACTAACTTGATGTCAGATTCCAAAAGTCCAGGGTTTTGCACAACTTAGGTTTGCAGGAAGTTTGTGTTTCTGGAAGTGGAAATGCCCTGTAAGGCTGACAGACTGAATCAACACTTCATTCTGGAGGGTTATTTCTAAGAAGGTATGACTGGGTTATGTTCATTCCATCTAGCACAGGCATGGATAGCAGCATAGGCACAGCAGCCTACAGCTCACAGTAGTCTCTCAAGAATAAGCCCTCCATCACAGATGTGTTTTTTTTATTCACACTAGTCTCCTCACTGTCTCAGCTGCAAAACTAAATCTCCTCAGAAAACCTGTTTAAAACTGTTGTGTATATGCTGTCTGTGGAGATTAAAATGTAAACACCTTCTGAAAGACTGACAAAGGAGTCTTTCCTCATTGATGAGGACTGGGTTAAAAACAGATGAGTAATCGGGACATCCATAAGTCCATGGGTCCCAATGGCATGCATTCATGGGTGCTGAGAGAGCTAGCACAGGTCATTCCCAGACCACTCCCCATTATCTTCAGTAAGTCATGGCAGACAGGAGAGGTGCCTGGGGACTGGAGGAGGGCAAACATCACTCCAGTCCTCAAAAGGGTTTAAGAAGGAGAACCCAGGCAACTATAGACCCATCATCCTTACCTCCATCCCTGGAAAGGTAATGGAACAACTTATCCTTTGCTCTGTCCTTAGGAATATCAAGGACAAGGGGGTCGTTAGGAGCAGTCAGCATGAGACTGAGGGGTGACCTTGTCAATATTTATAAATACATAAGGGATGAGTACCAGGCAGATGGAGCATCAGTGATGCCTGATGACAGGACAAGGGGCAATATCTGGAAGCTGAGGCATAGGAAGTTCCATTTAAACATGAGGAGGAACTTTTTCACTGTGAGGGTGGCAAAGCACTGGAACAGGCTGCCCAAAGGGGTTGTGGAGTCTCCCTCTCTGGAGATACTCAAAACCTGCCTGGACTTGTCCCTTTGTGATCTGGTGTAGGTGATCCTACCCTGGCAGGGGGGTTGGACTGGATGATCTTTTGAGGTCCCTTCTGGTCCCTGACATTCTTTGATTCTGTGATTCTGTGACTATATCCCACATTCCATTTTCACCTAATTACAGGACGTCTGTGGTGTCCTAGTGTTAGTAACCCAGCCACCTCTGTTACTGTGCCATTTGTTTCTGTATACTTTAGTTTCCTTAAATGAAGAGTGTCTCAAAATTTGTTTCTGTACAGTCAGGACTTTGTCTCCTTTGGATCTTTCTTAGATATTATATTTGTGTGAATAAAACTATGAAAAAGAAAGTAAAACTTATGACCATGAAAAGAGTCATATATCGTTCCTTCATGTATAATGAACACCAGCTTGTACTGGGGATTTTCTCGCCACTGCTCTGCAATACTTTATTCTTCTGAATAAGCCTATTATGCAAAGATTGAAACATTAGGATTAATTACACCAAATGCTGGTGTAAACCCTAATGAAAAACATACATCTCCTGCGCAGACTGAATTCCCTGGAGAAATCTTGAAAATATTGACTTTGACAATTTTTGCTGTGTGACTGATTGCATCAGTAGTCTAAACCACTTTAATAAGTAGCATTTTGTATATGTCTCTAAGTGTGCACATTTGTGTGTGTATGCATGTATATATGCCTTCCCAGATAAGACAAAAGGATTTGCTGAGGCTAAATTAGAGCTCATGTTTCCAAAGAGCTTGGCTCTTTCATCATGATGTTTTTGTCTCGATTATCTCTGGATTCTCTCCCTCCCTCCTCCCATCCTCTTTCTCTTTCTGCAATAAAGCCTGTGTTTGATCTCTGTGTAAATAAACCAAGCATCAGGAAGCAACTAATGGATCCATCATGGGAGCTTGAAAATAAAGTTAAAAAAATTGCTTACACAGTTCATTCACCCAGAAGGTCTGTGCATTTTGTTGCTGAAGGTTATGGAAATTTAGATGGTGAGAGACAAAACTTCATAGATTATAGCCAGAGATTTTTCAAAGACACAAAGGGAAGAGAGGGGCCCTGTTCTCCTTGACTGTCTATCGGGGTTGAGAGCCTCATTTCCATATGTGACTTTGAAATTTGCTCCATAGATTTAAGACTTGAAGGAACCATTACATTCATCTTGCCTGATCTGCTGCATGAAACAGGCCAGAGGATTTCACCTAATAATGCCTGTGTAGAGGAGACAAATTGTGGTAGAAAATGACAACCTTGAGTGTTGCTCATGTTTCATACATAATCTTGCTAATTAGTAAGCAAGCATGTTAAAGGCATCTTCCTTCTCCATATCACCCCCTGGCCCAAATAGTCTGTGTGCTTATAGGTGCAGTCCTTTTCATTGACCTGGTCGCTATATCAGATAGCAAAATACCTTGATAGTTGTTCATCTTACTTTGAATCAGCTATTTAGATGTATAAAGGATACATGTATTGTTATAATTTGTTAGAATCATTCAGACCTTCTTTTTTCTTGCTTCCATTAATACCACATTCTGAATGGATAAGTACCAAGAAGCACTAAAAACCATAATTCTGACTGTATACAACAAAGAACTGTAAAATAATACACTTTTTGGCTTGGTGTTCAGAAATTCAGAGAGCAACAGAGAGGATAAAAGATGCGCTTTCAAAAGTTCTGTTCATTTTGGATGAAGAGCATGGAAAACAGCTCTAAGTCTGTAGCTCCATATTTCTGTTATCATCATGGCATAGAAATGCCTATATATTTAGAATGTTTTCTTTTCTGAATGATCAATTAGTTTATATATCCACCTATATATCTACCTAGTATGTCAGTGATTGATGTCATTGTGTAGGCACACGGCTGTTTATTTTTTCTTTTTAAAATATATTTCCGTGTACCAGAATTTCTGTTTTATTTGGGGTATATTCAAAGGCATTTTTCTCCTACCTCATTAGAGAATAATTTCTGGAAAGGTACCATTCTTAAGACAAAGAGTAATACTCTGGAGTCTATAAATGAGGAAGAGGAAAACAAGCTGATTTATGTTAAGGGATACAGGACTTGAAAATATACCCCAGGGTGAAATAAATATTACAATGCACAATAATATCCTTGCTTTGCCTTGATGTGCATTACAGTAATATTATGAATCTCTTTGTATAGTTCTGTAGTCCTTGGAGAATCCTGCCCGGCACAGGTTCCCACAGGCCTTGACACACTCAAAATGGGCCAATGGCCCTGCCTTGGGGATGGGCAGAAAATAAAATAGAGTATCATTAGCAGTTAGAGGTCAGTCTGGAAAAAAAAAAACACAACACAACAAAACAATGACAAAAAAAACCCAACACAAACAAACAAAGAAAAGTAAAAAAGTAAAAAAAAAAATGGTTCTAGGAGGTTACTGCAAATCTGCTGAACTCCAATTAGGTAGATTACAGTAGTTATGGTATTATACTGATGAGGCTGTTCTTCAGACCATCAAGCATATGCATAAGATGTATGAAAGAAGTTTTCAAAGACAGAAATATGGCCAAACACCAGGCTAGCTTTTGACACAGTTGTCTTGTCTAATAACAGCTAATGAATGCTGCAAGTGAATGTGTGGGGCTGGGGGATGGTAAAGGGAAGAGAGGGAGCTACGTTATGAGAAGGAAGGACTTTCATGGGAGCAATATGTCTTACAATCTAATTGCTCTGTGTTTTATAGAACTTGATCATTAGGGTATCCTGCTTATGGTACCGCAGAGATGTGATGGTGAAATAAAGCAAGAGGCTATTAAACAGAAAGTTTAAATATAGCTACAGGGACAGATACTTCATGACAACTTGACAGATGTCTTGGAGTGATCACTGGTTCCTTCATCACTAATTACAAAATCATTTGTCTTAAGGAAAGGACAAAAGAGAAGTAATTATGAAAAACATGATTCTTAGGGGATAAAAAAGATAACATCAGTTTAAAACATTGAAGCGATCATAACCATTTAGAATCATTATTAGTTTGCTTGAGCCAATGACAGTGTGGTTTTCGAAGCCAGTGGGAACAGAGCTTCCTATGCCGAAGAGAAGAAAACATTCAATTTCTTGTTATGCTAAACTTATCCTCAGACTCCAGAGATTTCTTTGATGAACAGTTCATTAAAATTTCCAACCGCAGATGAATTTGAGCTAAAATACACAAATGTTTTAATTATACATTCCTTTTTAATTACACTAATGACTTGTAATGTGTTTATGTTGGTTTAGAGTTTAATTTCTTCTCTTAGATTAGGTGGTTGACTTAAGGATTGTGCTTTTCAGTAAAATACCGTGATTCATCAATGTTTGATCATGAGTTAATCCAAAAATATTAAAGCGTTGCAATCCTTGGAGGAATAGTAATGCACATACATACACAAGCACACTTGCATTTTCCTTTCTTGTGCTTTGGGACACCTAAACCTTTGCAACATTGCCCAGCAAGGCCTAAGTCTCAGGAGACAGAAGCAACACTCAGAGATCTGCTGCTGTTAGGATTGTAACTGAGAGAGGCACAGGAATACAAAAAGCCAGTACCTCTGTGAGTCAAGGTTGGTGGAATGTTTGGTGCTCAGAAAGGAGTGCAACAGAGAAGGAAAAGATTCAACTTTTACAACATTTCAGGGAATTGTTTCTTAATTACAGCCAGTCTCTGTGTTGCGTATTGTACTCTGAGTACAAGAATGACCTACATGAGCTTTCTAGGAGATTTATGATGTTTAAAGTTAGGAACATAATAAAAAGCCTTTGTGTGGGCTTATTCTGGTCACTGGAAATACATGGCACCTCCAGAGAGTGATTCCTACTTATTTTAGACATCTGTATAACCTGTCATGGATACGTATTTTATCTTTTGTCTATAGAAGGTGACTAAATCACTAGTTTGGAGAACAAGCCCCATATGTACATGACCATGTACAATTCTAACTTCAGCTGGACTTGATGAATGCTTAACATGAGCCAGGGGCTAAAATTCAAACGTATTTTAAAACACTATAGACAAAGAATGTCAGAAACAGATCATTCAAATTACAGATCTAATATATAATGTATATAATTCAGGGTGAAAAATTTGAACTGGATCCTTACATGCCAGAGTTCCCCATCAGTGTATCTAAGAACAGGTCCAGATGGTGTTGTGCTGGAATGTAGTGTCTTGCACTTTTAAAGACCATCACCTTCCCATACCTGCTACCTGTGTCTCATGCCACTCTTCTCCATTACTTTTTCATTACAAATTTTTGCCATGTCCTGACTACTTGCAGTCCTTGTCTGTCTATAGATATCTGCTTGTTGAACTGCATGAAGTCTGGCCACTCAAGGAAATGCATCATTAGTTTTGGGAAGGAAATTAGAGTTACTTGCTAAGAAAAGGGTTAGAGAAGGAAAGGTAGGGAATTTGATGTCTGACATTATGTCCAAGTGGTTGAATCAGAACACCGACTTAAGATGAGAAGAAAACATATGGATCATGGGCAAGTTCACTGGAATATATGGGTGGACCCCTGACAAATGGAAGATGCATACATCTCTATAATTGTTTCTGGCTGGGTTTATGGGATAACTGTACTGTATTTAACTTCGTCAATACTTGTGCCACTTTGTACGTTGTTTTGATTGACCAATACAAGCCTTCATTCACTGATACATTGCATCCACTCCCAATCTTTCAAAAAAGGACTATGGCCAGAAGTCTTTTAGTTCTGGGGTGTTTATACTGGCTAATTATCCATATCAAAAAGCATATTGACAAATCTAGGTAGCAGTTGGGCCCACTGTCTCGGAAAGCTTTCTCCACTGCAGTTATTACAACCTCATCAAACAGCATTCACCACTATTGGGACTTCTTTTAAACCAGCCTGCTCCTTATCCTCTTCCAAAACCTCCTTTATTCTTTTTCCTTGGCTTCAAGGCCAATAAATAAATAAGTAAGCATGACAATAGTCACACTGCCCAAGGGCTGCACGTATATTGCCCATTATGGAAATTGCTATTCTCTCATCATTTTCTTACACTTTGCTTGCCTGCCTGCTGTCTGTAATATCTTACAAACTCTTTGAGAGAGGAAGATGTATTTCTCTTTTTGTGAATATACAGTCCTCAAGGTGATTTGAATCTTGCCCATGGCTATTGATCATAATTGCTTTATTTAAATAATAAAGGCATGGTCTGGTCAAATCTCTGATGGGTTGATTTCTAACTCCGTTGATGAGGCTCCTTCAAAATCAAGCAGTGGTTCTGAGCAGCAGCAAAAGCTGCTGTCACCCAGGTTTCCTATCTGTCACACATTTTAAGGAGACAGGAACTGAAAAGTGATTCAGGAGACATTGGAAAATTAAAACAAAAAACAAAAACCACAAACCAACCAACCAACCAAAACCAAACCAAAATAAATAAACAAACAAAATCCAACAAAACAACAAAAACTTCTAGTTGAGACTGGCTTCACAGAGGAGAAATTTGTTACTGTCCCGCCTTATTAGACATCTCTCATGCTTTCTGTAAGTCAACTGTATGGGGTTCTCTTCTGTCCACAAAACCCACGCCACTCATCAGCCACTAAGAAAACAGTTTATGTGCTTATGTGCTTGCATGAGATCTGCTTGGCTTTTGGAGATGCAGCAGCACATCCCATAGGAGAGTATCACATTCCCCTGTCAGCAAGATAGAATGAGGCCTGTTAATTAGAGAAAAGTCTCACAGCTGAATTAGTAATGTGATCAGGTGCTCACACCGAGATGAAATTGGCTACCTGCCTTGTTTCAGTGGATAGGATTCAGCTTACTAAATGTAGACTTGCAGAATTTCGTATTAAAACTCAGCCTTCACTGATTGTCAGTAGAAGGATTAGACAATGCTAGGGTACAATTCATCTATCTCAGAAAAAAAACTGTAAAGCGGGTCAACTAAATTATTTCTGAAAAAGAACTTTTATCTCTGAGTTCTACCAGGTCTATACTGAAGATAACCAAAGTTAGATGAGGTGAAAACCGCAGAGAATGTTATACTGTTGTCAGATGATAAAATCAAAAGGTATCTTCATCCATTTTGTGTTATAACCAACATTGATAATTATGGCAATTTCAGAGATTTGTGTCAGGCTATGATACAGCTTTGGTGGATGATACTGCATTAAATATGGCTTCAAGCTTTAGAGTTATACAGATAGACAGACTCAGTTTGCTCTGTTTACTCTCCAGGTTGGCCAGACTTCATCTCAGTGAGTGTTCAGCTGTGATGAAGATTTAAATTTCCTAACTGAAGCACAACTCTGAGCTAACATAACAAGGTTACATTTAAGACTTCATTATTTAAAAAAATATAGATTAAAAACTTTCATCTTAAAAAAATACCATAACTTGTACTCTGTCCTGCCCCACAGAAAGTTCTCCTATTCCTTCCCCTGCTTTGGATTTCTTGTGAGATATTGACAGACCATTTCATATCTGCATACACTACAAGCTCCATCTATGAACTAGGCTGTCAGTGCTTCTTCATTTCAATATTGTGAAGAAAAATACATTCAAGACTTTGAGTTTCCTGCAAGCTCTAGAAATGAAATCTGTGTGACTGGACTAGAAACGCACACTAAATGGCAAGTGACATATAACTTCATTTTTCATATGATGCCTAATCAGGCTGGAGGAAACAACATCTGTTCAATTCAGTTGAATTTCAAGTCACTAGTCTGTCATTAGCTTTTTACAGCATTCTATGTGATTTCCTTATTTTTTACATTTAATTTTTCCTCCTTTTTGCCCCTCTTTTAGGTGGCTTATTGGGTTGCTTTGTGTGAAGGAAGTTAGAAGTATGCTCTAGCATGCATATGAAGAGCAAGTCCTGCTTAACAAACCAGAGGACTGGTGGATGTTGTCTACCTGGACTTCATTAAGGCATTTGACATTGTTTCCCACAGCATTCTGCTGGAGAAGCTGGTGGCTCATGGCTTGGACAGGCAGACTCTTCAATACGTTGTAAACTGGCTGGATGGCCGGGCCCAGAGAGTGGCGAGTTAAGTCCAGTTGGTCACCAGTCACATGTGGTGTCCCTCAGAGCAGTGTCCCTCAGAGCTCAGTTTTGGGACCATTCTTGTTTAATATCTTTATGAATTACCTGGTTGAGGAGATAGAACACACCCTCAGTAAATTTGCATATGACACAAAATTAAGTGGGAGTGTCAATCTGCTCGAGGGTAGAAGGGCTCTGCAGAGGGGTTTGGACAGGCTGGAGTGATGAGATGAGGTCAATGGCATGAGGCTTAACAAGGTCAAGTGCTGGGTCATGCACTTCAGTTGCAACAACCCCAGGCAATGCTACAGGCTTGGGAAAGAGTGTCTGGAAAGCTGCCTGGCGGAAAGGGACCTGGGGGTGCTGGTGAACAGCCAGCTGAACATGAGCCAGCAGTATGCCCAGGTGGCCAAGAAGGCCAACGGCATCCTGGTCTGGATCAGAAATGGTGTGACCAGCAGGAGTAGGGAGGTGATCATGCCCCTGTGCTCGACATTCATGAGACCGCACCTTGAGTACTGTGTCCAGTTTTGGGCACCAGGGTACAAGAAGGACATTGAGGTGCTGAAGCGGGTCCAGAGAAAAGCAGTGAAGATGGTGAGGGGTCTGGAAAGCATGACTTATGAGGAGAGGCTGAGGGAACTGGGATTGTTTAGTCTAGATAAAAGGAGACTGAGAGGAGACCTTATTGCTCTCTACACCTACCTAAAAGGAGGCTGTAGCGAGGCTGGTGTTTGTCTCTTCTCCCAAATTACTAATGACAAAATAAGAGGAAATGGCCTCAGATTGAATCAGGGAGGTTTAGATTAGATACTAGGAAGAAAATCTTCACTGAGAGAGTGGTTAGGCACTGGAACAGGCTGCCCAGAGAGGTGGTGGAGTCATCATCCTTGGAGGTGCTTAAAAAATGAGTGGACATAGCACTTGAGGCTATGGTCTAACAGATGGATAGATGTTAGGATGAAGGTTGGACTCGATGATTGTAGAGGTCCTTTCCAACCCTAAAGATTCTCTGATTCTCTGATTCTATGAAGCATAGCATTCCAGTCCCCACTGTCACCTTTCCATGAAGCTACAGTAAGATAAATAGAGCATTATCCATATTTTAAAGTCTATAAAATCCAGATCCTCATTAAAAAATATCTTATGTGTAATGCAGAGACATGTTAGCTTAATTATCAACATACACTTACACAAAATGTATATAGATAGGACATTTTATTTTAGGGCTAAACCAATATTTACTTGTGGCAAGCACTTAAGTGTACAGCTGCAGAATGGAGGAGAGCCTGAAAAGATTCAGACATTTCAGGAAACAGTGAGCAATAAAAACACAACATATCAAGCTTGCAATTATCCCCACATCTCACTGAAGAGAATAACTGTTGATTTGCAATTGGAAATGCCCATTTTCAAGAAGACATCTGCTGAAGGTCAAGAGGGAAGAACAAAAAAGGGAGCTGACCACTGATGAAAGACATTTCACAGTAATGTTTCCTTTCTTTATTGTGTTGTTTTGTGATGGTTAATACATTTTGTGTCTGTAGTTGAGCAGGGCTAAATCAATAATTTTTTTTCACAATGAGAACAATCAGCCATTGGAATAATCTCCCCTGGGAAGTGGTGGATTCCCTAACACTGGACACTTTTAAGATTCAGATGGACAGGGTGTGGGCCATCTTGTCTAGACCGTGCTTTTGCCAAGAAAGGTTGGACTAGATGATGCTTGTGGTTCCTTCCAGCATGATATCTTATGATTCAAGAGAGTCCCATATCTTCATTCAGATTGGGTACTATGATCATGTTAGAATAATACTATTTTCAAATTAGTTTTAGTGTATAAGGGTTCCTTAGAGACTGCTGGCCCTTCCAGCTGTTCCAGCTGTGCTGAAGAGCTAAAGTAGGTCTCAAAATGAAGAATGTAAAAACAAAGGTCCCAGCTGCTTCTCTTCTTCTGTCCTCAGCTCCAGGCAATGTAGATTTTTAATATAATACAGGAACTGAAAAATAGGAGCTGGTTGAGAGGCTTAAGATGCAGCCTGGACCTGAACATATGAAGCTATGAGAATTTAGGCATGTCTTCAAAGTTTGTGTTATGAGTCATCTTTTCACCAGAATTTTTGAAAACAGGACTTGAACATGAGTTAAAAAGAACTTGAGCTTGAATATGACTTCAAAATAAATAAAACTGAAAAAGAAAAAGGAAAAAATGGTAAGAAAAAAAAACCCAAACAAACAACAAAAGAATCTTTGATGTTAATAAATCCTTTTTCCATTACTCTTGCTTGATACTTTCTGTATTTTGCCCATTGCACCAAATGCAAGAACTGTGCGTGCAGAAAAAAATGTGTCATCTATATGAACTTTATTCTTTCTTTCATTGATGTGGTATGCTTACTATATTAATTTTTCTATTGTTAAGATCACTTTCTGTGACTCATGCCTACTGCTTTTTTGAAAGCTATGGAGACAAGTTTTAGAGTCCTTGGGAGGCCTCAGAACCATGTCTTCTATTGAATTTTTTGGGGTGATTTTCACAGTTGCACTACATAAAAGTTTTCCAGGAATTCTCAAGACTTCTGTTTTGCCATGAGAGCTGTGAGATGCACTTCTGTGAGTTACTGATAGTATTGTCTTATTTTTCTCCCTTCTGGAAAATTCAGGAATCATTTCTGGGGTCCTGCCAATAAAATAAAAAGAAATAAACAACAAATTTGTATAAGTTCTCTAATCATAGGGAAATGCTTCTCTTTTGACATACTTTCTTCATCATCTCTGCTTCAGATACTTCTCTATATTCTTCCAACTGCATGGATAAAGAGAATGAGCCTTTGAGATGAATGTTCCCCTTAGTACAGGAAGACATTGACTTGGAGATCCATGGATTTAAAGTTTCTTTGTGAATTGGCAACAACATAGATGCAATTTCCAGGGATTCTATAAGTAGGTGGTATATGCAACTGATTTATATATTGGACCCTTAATCTCTAATTTGATTGTGTTAAACATAAGATTAGGTTGATTGTTATTTTGAATTAGTCTTGTTATGTGATTATAGAGGGGCTTAAGGATTCACATTAAAATAACTTCAGCTTACAAAGGACTCTATATCACACCAGGAACAATAGAACCTTTCAACTCATTCAAATATGGGTTTATTCTGTCACCCTGTATTCTCATCATCAGTGTGACAAATTTTTCTTTGAGACTATATATTCTGTTCAGCCACTAATGGTTGAACTTTTAGCTGCAGTGAACAGTACTACGGATAGTTTCTTATCTTTCATATCCCACTGCATCATGCAAATTGCTTGGCTCCCAGGATGTTCTGCATTTGTCACTATGACATACTAGACAGACAGACAATTAAGTGATGAAAAACTTTAATTCAACTTCCCAAACTATACATTGGAATTAAAGGGTAAAGTGGAGAAGGAGAAGTCTGCAGATTTGTGGGTTTTATCTAAATTCAGGATATTCCCTTGTAATTTGTTAGTGCTAAAATGCCTGTAGACATAGGCAAAAAGAAAACCACAGCAAAAACCTGTCTTGCTAATTAAAACACCCCTGAAGCATAGCCAGTAGGTAAGATATTTAACAAACGTTAAAGAAATTGCAAAAGATGTATTTCTCAGATAAACTCCCCAAAAAAACTCTGACGTTTTAAAATTGTTTTCTGAAAATCAGACATCAGACACAAACTTGGGAGTTTCAAGGAGGTCTCTGGGTAATTACTTGCACTTAAACCAAATATGCTTCCTCACAGATCATTATGCTCACCAGTCTCAATGCCCTGAATATTCTTCCCTCTCTTTTAGTTTGCCAGCCTACACTTAAGACCAGCTGTCTGATATAACTTAGGTGCCTAATTTTGGTCCAGACTGTAGTGAAAAAAACGATGAAGAATTGGTGGGGGGCTTCCTGCGTTTGGGAACTGCTTTTAATCCTGGCCTTTCCTCCTCCACAGTAGTCTAAGATGTCTGAGCTACACTGCACTGTGTTGCAGCCATGCCCATGCCTGGCTGTGTACCCTGTTAATACAGATCCTTGCCTGGATGTTGACCTCCAAAATTTACTTCCCAGCTTCATATTAGACATGACTCATTGTGCTGGACTTTCATGGCAAACACAGGACTCTGTTTTGACCGGGGTCTCCAGCCCTCATCCTGGCCCTGAATTGTTATTCCCCTTTGTTATGTGTAACTACTAGAAACCTGTTCAGTGGCCACTGGATGGTCATATGAGCCTTGTTATCCTCCTTGGGCCCTGTCTGCTCTCCCTGATTGAGCACTGTGGGACCATACCCTTTGTGAGTGAGGCCACTGCCCTGACTGACTTGCCATCATGTCTGAGATGGAGTAACTCCACTCAACAGTATAGGTTGGGCGGTGGCTAGATAAAAAGCAGCTTTACAGAAGCTGAGGATTCCTGGAGGGTAAAAAGTTGAACACAAGCTGGTAGTGGTGTACCCTTGTACAAATTAAACTGACTGCATAAGGATTTAATTAGCAAAAGTTAAAGTTGAATTCCTGGGAAGGTGATTATTCCTCTCCATTTAGCACATGAGAGATCTCTCCTCAAGTATCGCTCCCCCAGTCATGAAAGACATTGACATAGTGGAGTGAATCCAGCAGAGCAACTCCAAGATGGTTAGGATACTGCAGTACACCAGGTATGACATGGATCTGGTCAGCCTGTAGAGAAAGCTCAGAGAGATCTTATGGTTGCCCTTGGAAGTAAAAAAGAGGCAACAAGCACAGGTTGTAACATAAGAAATTCTAATTAGATGTAAGAAAGGAAACTGTTACCATGAGAGTGTCCAAACATGGAATCAGGGGATGTCAGTCCTTTGAGATACTCAGTACTTACCTATATATGCCTTGAGCAACCTGATGCACTTGGATCTGCTTTAAACAGGAGGTTGAACTAGATGACCTCTGGAAGTCCCTTCCAAACTAGACTATCATTGTCAGACAAGGAAAATTCATAGACAGCTAAGATCACATACTTAACAAGATCACTTTGTCAGAGTTGCATGGTAGCTGGTGAAATCAATTAGATTATTGTCTAGAGAAGGACATGTTCAGATTATCAGTCGCTGATATCAGCCTTCAGAGACAGACCATCTCCGCAGCATTTCATCAGAGCAGCAGAACTCCACACACAGGGCTTTTTTCACCCCAAACCAGGTTCCATGTGGCCAGCGGGGTGACCTCCCCTACCCAGCTGGCAGCTCTTGTGAGAGAGGCAGGTGAGGTGTTGGTGGAGCTGCAGCCTCAGTGGGGTATTGCAACAGCTCAGGACATTACAGACCTCTGAGCACCCAATCCAGATTGAGAAAAGGGCTGTGGTGTGTCATCTGGGAGTGTCTTGGGGGCCTGTGGTTTTAGCCACTTGGGCAGGTCCAGCTGTGGTTACAACACTGCCAAAATGCTGTTGCCAAAAGAAATGTGGTTACCCAGAGAGAGGTCCCACACAAACAGGTAGGTGTCCAGGCCCCCAGCTGCAGGTAATGTCAGAGCCTTGCACTTGCAATGAATGACTACAGAGACAATACCTGTGTTTGGTGCGAGCAGATAAATGACCTACTCAGTCTTGTGGCAGACCTGAAAGAGGAAGTTGAAAGGCTGAGGACTATTAGGGAGCATGAGAGGGGGTTTAAGTGGTGGAGTCAGACTCCTCCTTCCCTGAAACAGTCCCAAGAGCTACAGAAATCAGGACACTGAACACTCCCAATCCTCTCGCCATCTTGTTGAATGGGATGACTTAGAAGGTAGGGAACACTGGAGACAAATTCCTGGCAATTGCAGCAGGCATGACACTCCAGTAGCCACTGAACCTCCCTGCGTGCTCCTGCAAAATAGGCTCACTGCTCTGGGTTAACCAAGTATCAACAAGAATGATATTCTGCAAGGGTAACCAAACAACAGCAACTATGACAGCTTTCATAGTTTACATGATTCACAGAGGCTAAGACAGAGCAAGCCTAAGATCAAAACATCTGCAGTTAAGAAAAGAAGACAGGTCCTTGTAGGAGACTCACTTCTGAGGAGTGTAGAAGGTCCTACATGCAGACCTGATCCACTCTTTAGGGAAGTATGTTGCCTCCCTGGGGCCAGTGTTAAGGATGTACTGAGAAAACTTTCTACCCTAGTCTGTCCATCTGACTACTACCTGTTAATGATTTTCCAAGTAGGCAATGATGAAATCTCAACAAGAAACATGAAAGCAATGAACAAAGACTTCAGGGCCCTGGTAAAAATGGTGAAGAGATCAAGAGTGCAAGTAATAGTTGTCTCTATCCCACCATCAGCTATGTTTGATGATGGCATGTACAGGAAAAGCCAACATATTAATGCCTGGCTACATGACTAGTGTCATAGGCAGGATTTTGTGTTCTTTGATCACAGGGTACTTTACAGGACCCCACGCCTGCTGACTACAGGTAGGAAATACTTGTCTCAAAGGGGAAAAAAGAATCCTGGGACAAGAACTAACAGGACTGATTGAAAGGTCTTTAAACTAGATTTCAAATCTAGTTGAGGCATGGGGATGGAAGGGGGCTATACAGAGAAAATACCACTAAGCATGTCATGGGCAATGAACATGGGAAACTAAAGGGCACACCAGCCTGTAAGTCAGCTTTGTGTACTCCAGGTACTTCATCGGGGGCCCAGCTGAAATGCCTTTATGTGAATGCCTACAGCATGGGCAATAAACAAGAGGATCTAGAGATGTTTGCATGCCCACAGACTTACGATCTGATCATCATCACAGAGACATGGTGAAATGACTCCTGTGATTGGACTGTTAGATTGGAAGGGTATAAGCTCTTCAGGAAGGACAAGCAGGGACAACAAGGAGGGGGTGTTGCCCTCTATGTCGATGAAAAGTCTATGGGCCAGAGAGAACGGAAGGGAATAAGACATTACAGTGGTGGTCTTCTACAGACCACCTGACCTGGAGGACCAAGTGGACAAGGCCCTTCACAAACAGATAGGAGCTGCTGTTCATTCATAACCTCTAGTCCTCATAGGAGACTTTAATCACTATGATCTCAGTTGGAGAGACAACACAGCAGGGCATAAGCAATCCAGAAGATTCCTGGAATACATTGATAAATTTCTCCTCCAAGTGATAGAGAAACCAAGGAGGAGACATGACATGCTAGACCTTGTTCTCATCAACAGGGAGGGGTTGGTGAGAAATGTTAAGCTCATGGGCAGCCTTGGCTGCAGTGACCATGAGATGGTAGAGTTTAAGATCCTAAGGACAGTGAAGAAGGGGGCTCTCAGCAAGCTTGAAACCCTCGTCTTCAAAAGAGCCAACTTTGGCCTCTTCAGGAACATCTTTGGTGGTGTACAAAGTTCTGAAAGTATTTGGAACCCAGGAAAGCTGGTTGACTTTCAAGGATCATCTCCTTCAAGCTCAAAGGCACTGCATCCCTGAAAAGAAGAAATCAGGCAAAGGTGTCAGGAGGCTTATATAGATAAACAAGGAACTCCTGGCCAAAATCAAACACAGAAGGGGAATCCACAAAGGGTGGAAGCAAGGGCAGGTAACCTGGGATGACTACAAGGAGATTGTTCATGAAACCAGAAACCAGGTTAGAAAAGCTAAAGCCCCGATGGAGTCAAACCTGGCCAGGGACATTAAAAAAATATCAGAAAAAGATTCTACAGGCATGTCAGAGAAAAAAAAGAAAAACGAGAGAGAATGTGGGGTCTCTCCAGACGGATGCAGGTTACCTGGTTACTGAGGATATGAAGAAGGCTGAAATACTCTATGACTTTTTTGCTTCAGTCTTCGCTGGTAACCACTTGAGCCACACCACCCAAGTAACAAAGGGCATTGGCTGGGTCTGGGAGAGTGAAGAATCACCCAGGGTAGGAGCAGATCAGGTCTGGAAACACCTGGAGAACCTAAGGGTTCACAAGTTCACAGGTCCTGAAGGAACTGGTGGCTGAAGGTGCTAGGCCACTAGTCATCCTATCTGAGAAGTCATGGAAGCCTCGTGAAGTTCCCACAGATTGGAAAAGGGGAAACATAGCCAGGAAGAAAAGAAAACCCAGGGAACTACAGACCAGTCAGCCTCACCTCTGTGCCAGATAAAACCATGGAGCAGAACCTCTTGGTGTCTGTATTAAGGCACATGAAAAATAATGAGGTGAAAGGTGACAGCCAACATGGCTTCACTAAGGACAAATCATGCCTGATTAATTTGGTGGCCTTCTATGACAGAGTTACAACTCTGGTTGATATAGGAAGAGCAACTGATGTAATCTACCTGTACTTGTGCAAAGCATTTAACACTGTCCCACATGACATCCTTGTCTCTAAGGTGGACAGACAGACTGGATGGATGGACCACCCAGTGGATAAGGAAGTTTGCACTTAAAGAGTTGTGATCAGTGGTTTGATGTCCAGGTGGAGACCAGTGAAAAGTTATGTTCCTCAGGGATCTGTTCTGGGTCCAGTGTTGTTCAACATCTTTGTCAGTGACATGGACAATAGCATCGAGTGCACCTTCAGCAAGTTTGCTGATGACACCAAGTTGTGTGGTGTGGTGGGCTGACTTGAGAGAAGGGATGCCATGCAGATGGACTTTGACAAGTTTGAAAAACAGGCCAATGCAAACTGTATGAGGTTCAACAAGTCAAAGTATAAGGTCCTGCATCTGGGCTGGGCGAGTCCCAGGCACAATTACAGACTGGGTACAAAGTGGGTTGAGAGTAGCCCTGAAGAGAAGGACTTGGAGGTTTTGATTGATGAGAAGGTCAACATGTGCCAGCAGTGCATTCGTGATACCATAGGCCAACCGTATCCTAGGATGCATCAAGAGAAGTGTGGCCTGAAGAGAGGTGATTCTTCCCCTTTACTCTCCTCTTGTGAAACCCCAACTTGAATACTGTGTCCATTCTGGTGTCCCCACAATAAGAGGGACATAGTTCTGTTGAAACAAGTCCAGAAGAGGGCCACAAAGGTGATCCAAGGGCTGGAGCACCTCTGTTACAAGGATAGGCTGATGGAGCTGGGGTTGTTCAGCCTGGAGAAGAGAAGACTTTGGGGGGACCTTATAACTGCCTTACAATACCTGAAGGGATCCTACAGGAAGGCTGGAGATGGACTCTTGTGATAGGACAAGGATAAATGGTTTTAAAGTGAGTGAAAATAGGTTTAGATTTTGATGCCCCCTCCCTGGAAGTGTTCAAGGCCAGATTGAATGAGGCCTTGAGCAACCTACTCTAGTTGAGAGGCATCCCTGCCCATGGTGGGGAGATTGGATTAAATGATCTCTAAAGTCCCTTCCAGCCTAGGCCATTCTATGATTCTATGTATGAACCCCATGAACTGCTACCTGGGAAAAAATTTCTCTAAGTGGCCTCAAGTGAGTTAAATTTGTTTCTTTTGCAAGCACAGCTGATTGGAGACCACCTAAGTTATAAGCCAGGACAGTCATAAAAGTGTTTAAATTATTCCTTTCAAATTCATATTTCAATGAATTCTAATTAACACTCTCATACCTTCCCTGATTAACTAAAGGCCTCTCATGGGACAGGAAAGATGCACACTTGAACCCTGCACTTTTGCTTCATGAGAATGCTGTAATTACTGTCCTCCTTTGCTGCTCAGGGCCCAGATATGGACAATTCTGGGTGTTATGCCCAAAGTTAAAATCACACAGATGTAGACCACGCAAAATCAGCCTCTGGGATTTTGAAACTTCATCCTCTTTTGTTGGATGGAGATTTTTCACAAGTGTTTAGGCATCTGTCAGGCACTGTTTTAACTTTGAATTTCAAATTTATTTTTCAAATTATTCTGGAAGCACAAAATTAAGTACCTTGTAGTGTTTTCTCAGATTTCAGCACCATAGCTGATTTTTGGAACTCCTGACAACTCTATATTTTGATAAAAAAAACTAACTTCTGAAAAATAAGACCTTATTTCTCCTTATAGGTAGGAACAAATTTCCAAAACTTTATTTAAAAATTAAGTTTAAGTCTTAGTTCTCAAATAAAAGCATAGAAAACCCAAGACTGCCTTTAGTAAGAGGTTATTTCTGCTATTCCTTCTGCATTTTAAAGAACATGAATTTCAGCTGGTTTTGTGTTGGGTATAAATTAAATGCCAGCTGGATTCAAGGAGACCATCTTCCTTACTGCAATATTGCCCAATTAAATTACATACTGCAGCTGCAATTAAAAAGTCAACACTTGCCACAGCACAATAAGAAAGATATGGCACAGAAAAATAAAGCAGTTCATCAGATACTATGGTTTAGTGACTGTAACTGATGGCATTATCACTGCGGTCATAATGATTGTGGTTTTAAACCTTCACTCAAAATACCTAGTAGAAGTAGCCAAAACTAGCATAGTTCCACAGACATTATGTTATTTTGATTTATTCATTTATCTATATAATTATTGTTTATTATTGGCTCTGAAGTCATCCCAAAAGTTTTCAAAATGGGCTGCAGAGCAATGAAAGAAAAAAAAAAAAACAACACACACAAAACGTCATTTAGTTAGACTGAACTCTTTATGTAGAAATAGCAAGATGGTTCAGTTTGCTTGTGCTGCTATGTCCATAATCTATTTTTAATATCTGCTGTAAGAGAAATAAAATCAAAAGAAAAAATATATAACGTAAACTTCCCTTTCTGGGCCTGAAACTGGTTTATATGGAGATAAAAATATTTCCCTTGAAAAGCCAAGATTTCATCAAACCTGATATAGTTCCATGGGAAATTTTTATTTCTGATAAAGGAAAATATTTATTCTATCGTAGAAAGTCTAATTTAATTATACAATATGTAGTAAGGTAGTTCCAATGTTTGGCTTTAAGTCATTATGTGACAGGGAAAATTCTGCAAAGACTATTTTACTCCAACATAAATAAACCCTTCTGTAAATAGGTCCATCTAATCTTGCAAGTTTCAGGATAGTTCCTATTGTCTCTTTTCCCTAGCTACAATTCATTACAAAATATGGCAACTACCAAGCCTCATTTTTCATTATTTATTATGTCCAAACCCAGTGGTGGATTTTTACATGCATTTTCAGGCATCCAGCCACAGAGATTTATGAGTCAGTGCAGCCCTATTTATGGGTGGAGTTTGGCTCACAAGATATTCAGGAGAATGAATGAATTGCTATGTTTGCTATCCACCAGATACTGGCACAATGCTGGGGGGGAGGGGAAGAAAAAAAAATCAACACCTGCTCAGTGATAAAACATAGGACAAAATCCCAAAGACCTTCTTTCTTTTCATTTTTTCTGATTGTTTCTGTTTTCCTCAGGCAGAAGCCTCTGGGAACACTGGGTTTTTCTGCTTGTTTGTTTGTTTTTCAGGATGAATGAAAAGTGAATCAGAACTTAGATTTATCTTATAATGCAGTGATTGTTGACAAGAAGATGCAGACCAGTGCTGTGCTGCATGGAAAAGACTAGAAGTTAAGCCTCTTAGATTTTATCCATTTCTCCACAGATGGTTGGTGAATGTTTCAGTATCTCAGTGTTCCTGGACTAAAGCAGATTCTTACTGTACATACAACATAAGACTGTTTATTGTGTTTGATTAGTTGGAATTTTAAAATATCAATAAGCAACTTAGATTAAAATATGATAACTACTGCTAGGTAGTTTGTAGGTATCAAACTGCATTACTTTAAAAGCTAGTTAACTTCTTCAGGTCCTCATTATTTTCTATTTTCTATTGCTGTCTGTTCCCCATCTTCAATTCTTCATGAGTGTAGACCCCACCAAAGTATCTTGAATACCAACCTGTCACAAAGGTGTAGAATAGAACAACAGCACACAGAAAAAATCTGAGCATGTGGGACACAAAACAATATATAACATATGCATTTTAATTTTAGGTCCCTATCTTAAACATAGGATGATCCACTTCCCCAAAACATTTCCAGTTAGAAGTGAAGTAGGAATCAGAATTATGAATGAAGGGCAAAATAATTTTAAAAATTACTATCTTCCTACTTGGAATAGTAGTGGGTATTTCCTAGTACAGACTTCAGAACTGATGGTTTTGATGCTTTGGACAAAAAAGAGTTTGGATAGTTCTAGAATAGTATTTTAATATCCCATGGTAATTTTTCTTCTGGAAGAAATTTCTGAAGGTTGATGGTGAAATTATCTCTCATAGACTCACAACAACTTAACTATTCCTAAAACAGCCTTCTATTTTCTCACCTATTTGGGAAGATTGTTACACAGTTCCTAAGCTGGGGATAAGTTTCCACAACAAAGTTTGTCTCTATCTAGACAGGTTATGAATCAACCCAGTGTCTTAATGAACTTCATAAGAATTAAAGTGGGAATTAATAAGATGGTATAGCCAACAGAAAAGTAAAATAAAATGAAAATAAAATAATAAATAGAATAGAATAATAAACTAAAATATCAGAAATAGTGCTAGGCACAAGCAAAAAAATAGTTACACACAGCAAGGGAAAACCTCACCGGGATGATTTATGAATCTCATCATTGTCCCTTGATGTCTATCAACCCTACTGTTCTTCCACCATAGTAAAGTAGGGAGAAGGGAGCATGAGCCTGTTACTCTGCCCTCTAACTCACAGTTCCAAGTTTGGTTTAAAGAAAGACTATAGGCACGTGGCAGCTCTTGTGAAACCCACAGTGGCTCTTGGTGTGACCAGGAACTAACCGTATTGCCTGACTTTGCTCCAGGAGGGGCACTCATCTGATGGAAAGGAAGTAAAGAGTTTGAGGGCAGTAATACTTTAACCCCATTCTGCTATTTAGTCAATCACTTAACTCTGATCTCTTTGTCTAGAAAGCAAGACTTGTCACTAATCAAGGATCTTAGTTGAACTGCTTGAAAACACACAATGTTAATACACTTACCTCCTTCAGTTTCATCCCCACTGGACAAGGAGACTTGCAAAACCCTTGAAGTCAATTAAGCACTAGCCAGCTTTTGATTCAAAAAGCAGTCCATCCCCAACACTTTTTCCTTCTCCAAATCACACAGGACACTACACAAGTCATTTTTTAGAAGTCTTTAGATGACATTGAAAATCAAATTAAATTTGATTACAGGTCCACATAGTGGACAAAAGGCTAGATATATATGGTGGACACTAGCACAGATATGTCAACATCACTAGGAAATGGGGGCTCCTAGTTCATGTCTTTTGTTCCCTCAAAATTAGAGAATGCTCATGGAGCCAGCAGGGGAAAATAAAGAATATAAATCACCTGGCCACAGACCTTGTGAAATGCAAGCACATTCCACACTTATGTTTCTTAATAAAATACACGCCAATCCCCAGGAGACATTGGTAGGGAGCTAGGGTGAGAGTCATTTTTGTTGGGTTCATTTCCTTTATGAATGGAACACTTTATCCATTCTTCCTTCCCCACCCCCCACCCTCCCCCTTTTTGACAAAACCCTTGGCTCCTTGAGATGTGAAATAGGTGAAAGAAAATACAGTTTGGGACCATTAATTATGCTTTCTTATTGAGTATATAAATTTGATGTCAAGTAGGCCAGGCTGAATGGTATATATTTATTTCAAAAATATCATCTCTGTGAGGCATTGCTGCATCATCCTATTGATTTAGGTATTTTTGTTATTGTGCTTGATGCTTTTATGAAAGGCAGGCTATTAACAAACTAAATTGAAAAACTAGTGAGTCAGACTTTTTTTGGATGATCCTGAGTGCTACTTGCATGCAGCTTTAAACTGGAAAATACTGTAAAAGACTTATTTTTTTTAATGGGTCAGTCTCCTCTTTGCAATCCATAAACCTTATTTGCTGGGGGAAGGAAGGAAGGAAGGAAGGAAGGAAGGAAGGAAGGAAGGAAGGAAGGAAGGAAGGAAGGAAGGGATAGAATTCTCATGCTCCACTGCAAGTTATCTATTTTCCTCTCCAATCTATAAAAATCATAATCTTTTCATTTCAAAGGGTCACTATTTTTGACTTTATGGGACACTTATGTTAAAGCTTGGTGTGAAACAAGTTCCTTTTAAAATAACAACACAGAATATTTTGTGCTCATGCAAACAGGAGCCAAGAAGTAGCTGTTTGCTGCTTTCTTTTCAAACACAAATCCACATAGTTAAGATTGGGTGAATTGGAGTCAAAGCAACCAAAGAAATGAGACTGATTCTTTTGGGTGTTGCCTCCACTTCCTCCCTTCCTTTCTCCCTCATGCTCTCCCTTTCACTTCTCACATATTTTGTTCTTGGACAAAGAAAGGTAAAAATCTAAAAAGAAAATTATTAAAAATCATTAAATTCTACTTAGTTACATTGGGAAACCATAAATCACCATGTGGAAGTAGGCCATTTGAAAGGCTCAGCAACCTTAATAAACATTGAAGATCCTGATCTTGTTTCCCTTTCTTGTGAGATAAATACAAATTGGTCAACAGTGCAACTGCAATGACTCCATCAGTCTGATAGCACAAGTCATGAGAAATTTGGGTTAGTGTTAACTTTGGAACATGGTTGCAACTTAAAATATCTCACTCTCTCCTCCTCTCCCCCCCCCGCCCCTTTCTTTTTTTTTTTTTTTTTTTTTTTCCTCGCTTGTTCATAACAATGCCCTCGTACCGATCTCTATCTTTCCCCACCCTGTTCCCTCCGTG